>VUQS01075139.1:11065-22609 GCA_015108495.1 Heterochromis multidens
CTGAGCGAGAAGCATCTGGGATGAGAATTAGCCCCTGAAGCTGTGCTTCTTAGCCAGAAAAGGGTGGAGTGCCCATGAGTGAGGGATGAGTTGCTGCCCCACGTGGAAGAGTTTGAGTATGTCAGGGTCTTGTTCATGAATGAGGGGAGATCAAAAGACAGATTGGTGTTGTGTCTGTAGTGATGCGGATGCTATACCAGTGGTGTGGTGAAGAGAGAGCTGAGCGTGAAAGTGAAGTTGTTCATTTACAGGTTGCGAGCTGTGGGTAGTAACTGAAAGAATAAGACTGCGGATACCAGTAAATGAGTTTCCTCCAAAGGGTGGGCTCACCTGTAGAGATAGGATGAGGAGCTTGGTCATTTGGGAGGGGCTCCAAGTAGAGCTGCTACTCCTCCTCATTGAAGGGAGCCAGCTGAGGTGGTATGGGCATCTTACCAGGATGCCTCCTGGACACCTCCTATGGCAGCTTGCAGCTGGGCAGATGACATTTATTACATAACTAATAGTGCTCTGAGAAGAAATAAGTTTTGATATTAATATTATTATTATTGTCATTATTATTATTTTGCCATTATGATTGCTTCTTACAGTAAATAATTCTTGGGGTCCTCAGTCAGTAGTCCATATATGTTAAATATGTCATTAAGATGAGGGTTAAATGTGAATATTTGATCAATTAAAGAATGGAAGTACAAAACACCAAATAGGGAAGATTTTATGTAAATATTAGAGGGAGAACACAGAGCTCATGACAAACAAATACACAGGAATGGATAACACCATGTTTTCACCTTACCCCATGTTTTCAATTATTCTGTTTCCTGCTTTGTTACCTGTCTGGAGCCAGTGCTAACAAATGATCCAAGACACAGGGTGGTTGTCAAACACTGAAGTGATGTACTCTTTGGTGAAGACTCAACAGCTACTGAAAACTCCTAGTCTGACCTAGGGCAATGTATTTTTCTTCCAGGTAAAGAAGACCTCCTCAGCTGCTAGGATGTCAGAACTCTCACTTTGTATTCTCATTGTACATCTGTAGAATGTCAAAAACATTCATAAAAACTCTGTCCTGTGTACTATATCAGAGGCTGAGAGAACTGGAATAAATTTTTTAACCTCCACAGGTCAATGGACCCTCTGGCAAGCCCATCAATATGACTCATGTTGTGCAGACAAGCTCTGTTCCAACCCACAAAGCTTTGTTTTCAATTCTGGTCGAGATGCAGAGGTTCCCAGTGACAACAAATGTATCCAAAATTGAATGGGTGTATAAAAAAATTATTTTCCATTTATGGTGCAGCTATGAAACAGCACCTTAGATTAGAATATCTGGCTTACTTTGTGGTATGTTTAACAGGAGGCTTTCTGGAGCAAGTAAAGATGTATTTTATGTTGCCAAAGAAGTAAGCTGAGAAGAATCTATATGTAATGAAATTTTTAGAAAAGAGTCTTGGAATATACTTTATAACCATTCTAACGCTTCATGCATTAATATGACAGTAAAACGTCCTGTATGGTATGTGGCCAAATTAATTATGGGTTTAAATCCTCCTGGAATTCACAAAAGCTGCGTGATTATATTATTAGGATATCAAATTATCATTTGCTAAGTCTGTTAATTATCACCCTGTCTGCTGATCACATCCATGTCCCATCTCAAGTGTGAGAGCTCCTGCAGCTGGAATATGAAAATAATTTACACCTGTAGTTGTGTTAAGAGGTGAATTGCATGAACTTTGATTTTTGAAAGCATCCGTGTTTAATGACAGAATGATGTTAAGATTTAATTTATTCAGTATGTCAGCAATGCACGAGCTTTCTGAGTTTCTGAGAGATGCTTTGAAACACTGCTGATGCTAGAAAGAGAAATTGCTACAGGGTGTTTATAGAATATTTCAGAAGATCAAATGAGAGTGGCCTGTAACCAAACTGCACATCACATTGGTCATATGACAAAGACCGTTTAAACACATGCCAACAAGAGACAGGCATGTGTTGATCACCTGTGATTTACTGCACATACTATACTGAGGGTCTCTACTAAACAGATGCTAAGTTCCTATACCAAAATGTTTTGAGGACTATTGATATGAATGTTGGTAAGATTAGGGTGGATGGCAAAATATAGTTGTGGTCAGAAGTTTACTTACACTCATCATGGTCATGAATGTCATGGTAATTTGGGGGTTTTAATGTTTTCTTTGAACTGTTCTTTTTTCAGGGTGGATTGATTGTACAGCATGCATCTTTAATGACTTTAAAAAACAAGAATTGGGTGCACAAGTTTGAATTTATTTTGGATTTTCTCTAATCCACACAGGGTCAGAATTATACATACAGGCTCAAATATGTACGCACATTCACTTAAACCTTTTAATAAGTGGTGCTGAAGGTTCTACAATATCATTTAACTAAACTTGACCAGACATTTTTGGTAGCCATCAACAAGCTTCTGGCATAGTTCTGGCTGGATATTTGAGTACTCATCTTGGCAGAATTGGTAGAGTTCATTTAAATTGGTTGGTTTCCAGACATGGACCCGGCTTTTAAGCATAGTCCACAAATTTTCATTAGGGTTGAATTTGGAGCTTTGGGAAGGCCATTCCAGAAGCTTGTTAGCCTGCTTTATGCATTCCAGACCAGTTTTGATGTGTGTTTGGGATCATTGTCCTGTTGGAACACCCAGCTGTGTCCAAGTTTCAACTGTCTAGTGTTGATTTGAGGTGAAATTGAAGAATTTGAAGGTAGTCCTCCTTCATTTTTATATCCACTTTGTGAAAGGTACCAGTACCACTGGCAGCAAAACAGCCCCAGAGCATGATGCTACCACCACCGTGCTTAACAGCTGGTACAGTGTAGGTTTGAAAATCTCTTGTCATACCTCTTGTCATTGTGGCCAAATAGCTCAATCTCTGACCATAAAACTTTTCTCTAGAAGACATTTGGCCTGTCCATGTGGGCAAAGTTCAGTCATGCTTGAAAGTGTTGATTTCAACGCAGGGCTTCTTTCTTGGTTGGCACCTTCTCAGTCTATGGCAATGTAAAACTGGCTTCACTGTGGACAGTGACGCTGGTGTCCCAGCAGTTTCCATTTCATGGCAGGCTTGACCCTTGGTGGTTCCTGGGTTGTTCCTGAGCATCCTAACCAATTTCCTCTCATCTGAGGGTGACAGTTTGGGTCTTCTTCCAGACCTTGGCAAAGTTGTGACACATTTTAATAACATGTACTTATGTACAGTTGTTTGAACTGATGATTTTGGAATCTGCATTTGTTTAGAAATGGCCCCAAGAGACCTTCCCAACTTGTGTAAATGTACAATTTTCCTTAGATCTTCACCGAGTTCTTTGGACTTACCCATTGTTCTGAGTATTGGTCAATCCAATGAGTACTTTCAAACAAATCCTTTTTATGCATTAGTAACATGATCACTAACGAGAAATTAATAGGCCTTGGTCTTTTCAAGTTAAAAACATTGTAGAACCTTCAGCACCACTTATTAAAAGGTTTAAATGAGTGTATATATAAATTTGAGCCTGTATGTGTACTTTTGAGCCAGTTTGGATTAGAGAAAATCCAAAATAAATCCAAACTTTTGCACTCAATTCTTGTTTTTAAAGTAATTAGAGATGTGTGCTGTACAATCATCCCATCCTGGAAACAGAGCCGTTCACAGAAATCATTAAAAGTCCAAAATTACCATGCCATCCACACCCACGATAAGTGTATGTAAACTTCTGACCACAACTGTAACACCTATAGCACTGCTATAAAGTAGGATAGATGGATACAAATTGCCAGCCACTTATGACCACTCGGGTTTGTTAGAAGCGTGACACCATCATCTCCAAAGGCCAGGGAATCTGAAGTTTCAACAAATTGTTGCTTCAGTAGATTAACTCTACTTCCCCTTTTTATTATAAGTGAACTTTAACAGACCTTTTTTTTTTTTGTCACTGTCTGAATTTAAGTCTGCTTTGATACAGTTAAATTACTCATTGTTTGTCTCAGCTCGGTTTATTTATTTATTCATTTTTTATAGTATTCCTATTATTTATTTGTAGCTGTCGATAATTTATGGTCCCTCGGGATTCTTTTGTCCGTTTATTTGTGTATTTGTTCTAAATGAATGAAAACCAGATTGAGTTATATTAAGATTATGTAATATACTAAGATTTTTTCTTTAAGTTGCTTAAACCATTGCCGTCAAGGTAACTTGTGTAAATGTAAAATAAAATAGAGCTTTAAGTCTTTAGTGTATCAGTTTTCCTACGCAGTTGCTTGAATTAAACGCACCCGGTCCTGACCTGCACAGGAAGTGGAGTGACGCTGGCGCGGTAGTTGAAAACAGGCGTTGTTGACCTGACGCTGGCAAACAAGAGCTCAGCAGATGCATAAACCTCCACCGAAGCTTTTATTACCTAACTTTAACACAGGGAAACTTAACATAACGTTACACCGATCATGGATTTATCTGCCATTATAAGGAAAATAGGTGAGTTGAACTGTTAGCTAGGAAAATATAGCCCAGGAAGCTGACTATAGCTTACTTTAACTTGTGATGACAAAACCCGTTAGCCGCTAACAGTAGCAACTCTCTTCAACTTTGATCTGTAGCTGTCATTGTTTGGAATAACATTACTAAAAATATCCTGAAACTGTTTAACTTTCGCCAAGGAACCCCGAGTCAGTGAACCGTAGCTAACTTTGCTAACTCTGCTCCATTTTTTTTTTTTTTCCAGTTTAATATTTTGATTTCTCAAACTTTCAGGTCATTCTTTGGTGGAGATAAGAGTTCGAGCATTGAAGAGCATTTTATGTAAGCTGGATCTTTCCCTGATTTCCGTCCATGATATTGTCCAGGAAAAGATGCTGTTTGTGTATCTTCTGGAGTGGTTCAATTTCCCCGAGGTGCCAATGAAGGAAGAGGTCCTTGAATTGCTTTTAACCTTATCAAAGGTAGATAAGAAGTATACTGATAATAGATGCAACGCAAGGTGAATAAATCCAGGTCTGTAGCTAGAGAAGAGCAGTCTGCCAGATGGCAAATTACATTCATGAACTTTAAATGTAATTTTGGCCTTTTTTTTTTTTTTTTTCTTCCAAAAAGCTAACCAGGCTTAAAATGCATAATTGATGAAGGCTTTACTTTTGTCCTGATTTTCACAGCATGATTCAGAAACCGTACAAACACACTATGAAATTTACACAATATCAAATCAAGCTACATCATTTTCATTTTTCTGAGTATGTCCTATTGTGTCTTCAAAGCATCCAAGTGCAGCCCAGATGCTGAGAGACGTTGGGGCGGTGGACTTTCTCACCCAACTGTCTCCTAACGTGGAGCCCAGCCTGCGAGCTGTCATTGATGGAACGCTGGACCAGCTGTTCCATCTACCAGAGCTGCTCCCCAGTCGTACAGTCGTCTACTCACATGGTCCACGTAGTACACCTCCAAAAGGTGTTGATTGTTAGGCCAGTTATTTGTTTCACTTTAGAGTCTGTCATTCATAAAATACTAAATGTTCAAAATTTTATATTAGAGACAGGTTGGGCGGGATGGTCTGTCTTCAAACTGTTATTTAAATTTTCTAGTAAGGACATGTTATTTCAGGAACAAGTCTCGTGTCTCTGTTTGCAGCCCCAACTGTTGTTTCAGCTCAAGAGGATTTGCCTAAAATGGGTTTTTTCCACAAGAGCATGCCAAGCAATACAGATATACCATCTCACAAGATTGCAGGTGCCTTTTGCTTGAAAATGTTCATGTAATATTATATGCATCATATTTTTGTTTTCTTAAAGGACTCGTGCTTTATCCCTCTGTGTCATACAGTGCACGAATCTGTGAGATGTCTGAAGTTTTCTGTGTTTCCATGGCTGACTTTGACAAACACAGACAGGCACATACTTTCTTCCAATGAGAAGTAAGAGACAAATACATACATACTTTAACCAGTATTATATTATACTATACACCTAGTTTAATGTGTCAGGTTATTATTAATATTGCTTCTTTAAGCTTTGTTATTCAACCGTTTCTGAATTCAGACATGTTTTTATTTGATCCCCAGCTCTATATACAGCATAGTATTTGTGTAATTGTTTTCCTTATTGCTAAACTTCTTTGTATTTAATCAACTCCACAATAGCATTAGATTAAAAATAACTCTGTTGTGGTTCTTTTGAAACAGTTCTTTAGGGAGCAGCAGTCCCAACCTAGTGCGAACGACTTGTGAACTTCTGTGTGATGTCATTATGCAAGACTTTCCTGCTGAGATCTTTCTGCAAAGGCCGGGCATTGTAAAGGTATTATTAAATCAGGGTTTTTTTGCACTGCTAGTGTGTATAAATGTATAATGCTGTTTTCTTTTTAATATAAAGATAATGATCACACTCCACCAGAAAGAGGGAGTGCTATAGTGATTGCAATTTCCATTGTTTAATTATCAGAGCATTAGAAGAGCTCTCCGTGCCACTATTTTTAATTTAAAGGTGATTTTTAGCAACAATCATGTGGAGTGCTTATGTTCAAGACAAATCCCTGTATTTAATGGAAATGCTGCTCTGTCTTGGTTTGAAAATGCTTTATTCACTGTTGGTTTTATAAGAAGCAAAGTTGAAGATGCCAGTCAAGAATTCTCGGTCTGGTTTGTTTTCTAGCCAAATGGCATTCACATTGATTAGATGCAGTGTGGTGTTTTGAGTGGCTAGCGTGACCAGCTCATAACGGATTTATAGGATGGCCACTCCAACCACTGTCAAAATAATAACCTGTCAAATACTGTCCTTGAACAAAGCATCCATTTATAATTCTGTGTCCCTGATCTTGTAGGAGGCTGTGAGGCCCCTGAAGGCTTACTTTGGTTGAGCAGGTACTAGATTGCTGCGAAGATATAGTTTTGTCATGATGTACCTCTTGCAAGGTGTGAAAGTCCTTGGTAGAACATTTTGCTTCTTCCCTCAAAGGCCTCCTTCAGCAGCAGAGTTTCTGTATAACAGGACACTGTCGGGCACAAGCTTTGAACAGTTGTCAACCTCTTGCTGGCTTCTGCTGGCAGCTGATCCATGGGGTCGTAATACTGAAGTCTGCGATGAGTTCCTACTTTGTACAGCTGTAGATACTCTGTCTCCATTTCTTTTGAAGCGAGCAACACTTTGTGATGTATCTCCCATTGTCATCTTGGTAACAAAGCACATCTGTTCTGTGAGCTATTTGTTTCATTGGCATAGAAGAGTTTTGCGGGAGACATCATTTTGCCCTGATGAGCCACAGTGAACATTACTATTTTGCTAATAAAGTGATGCATTAAATTACATCGTTCTCATGGTAGCATTAACATACTGTCACCCAGCAGTCTCATCACCAAAAAGAAATCATTACAGGAAAGTACTTCTTGTGGCTTTACTTGGTCCTCCTTTGAGTTACTACAGCCATTAAGCAAAATTAAAAGGCTTGAATTTAGAGACATGACATCATTAGCTTCAGAGGGCAGGGAATCTGAACTCGGAACAAATTGCTGCTTCAATAATTCAATTCCATTTGCCCTTTTTATCCAGTGAACTTTATTACGACTTTTCTATCACTGTCTTGACTTTAAGTCTAGTATATACACAGTGTGTTTGTCTCAGCGTAGCTTTGTAAATTGGCTAATATGCAGTTTTTACACACTTGCAATAAAATCCTTATTGGATATTACAAGCTGTTCATCCACAGAACACCTTAACAGTAATGTAATCTGTTGTGTCTCTGATGTCCCGTTCCATTTGCAGAACCTTCTGTCCCTGTTGAGGCTGGGTCCGGGTAAAGGGGAGACAGGCTACCTCTACTTGCCGGCTCTTTCCTGTCTGCGGCAGCTTTGTGTGGGACTAAGAAGGAGGCTGCGCTTTCATCAAGATCCGAGCTTCTACTCTGCAAAACAAGGTAGCATGCCTTGTTAGTTAACCTTGTCCAAAGACATTTTTTCCTGTGTTTTTAAGAACTGATGTCAGTATCATCCACTGTCATCTATGTGGTGATTTCTCAGTTATTTTTGCATGCTTACCCTATTTGTTTATAGTCAGTAAATTCATATATTACCACCTGGTATCTATCACCTCTGTTAATCAGCTGGATTTTTCTTGTAAGTCAGGCCTGAAACAGGTCTTGAAAATGTTGCTTCCACAACATTAATTGCTCATTTTTATATTAACAAATCAATGTGCAACAAATGTCGAAGCATTTTACTTATGCGTTTTCTTTATTTGTGGCTGTGTAGATCCAGTTTCCCAGAACTCATCCTTCTCCTACACCCAGGAGTTTCTGGGAACCCAGCGTTCACAGGCCTCCTCTCCTGGGTCCGATTGCTCTCCCCGGCCTTCTTTAGTGGGACGCACAGGCCAGAGACCCAGAGGAGACGGTCAAGATGGAGATGCAGCTTCTAATAGGTATGTGCATGAAATCAACATAACTATATATTTTAAATTATAATTAAAAAACAATTAAAAAAGGCATCTCTTTTTGTGTGTTTTTTCTTGTTTAAGATATTGTTTGCATGGATGTTGTTAGTAATCATATTGGCACCCAGAGCAGAGAATCACTCACTTTAGCTTTTTGTCACACCTCTGAGGCGTGCATGGTATTACGTTAGTCATTCTACCTTGCTTGTAGAAATAATATTTTTGACATGATTCAACATTGTCAATTCTTTTCATTAGGTCTTAGAGGTGAGTCTTATACTTTTTTTTTTGACAATTTGTGCACAGTAGGGTTTTCTGTGGCTTTGATAATGACAAAATCACTAGTGACGCCAGCAGCCCACACAAGACGATAAAACAGTGTGAAGAAAGAAAGACTGAAGGATGTTCTTCTAAAATATGAACAACACTAGGAGCCCTCTAGCGGCCGGTCTGTAGTGTTTAAAAATCAGGTTTGATTCATGTGATGGCATATTCATTTTTATGATCCATCCCTATACAGCGGGTACGTCACTCCTTGCATTTGAATGGTCCAAGAACAGATCACAAATTTACAGTTGTCTTCCTGTCTTGTCTGTGATTCATCCAGTGGCAGCTCACACAGAGGTGGAGGAGCAGTCCAGGCCCCCAGACAGATGCCCCATTCACCTGCAGATGTGGCCCACTTGGAGCTTCCTGACCCGGGTGTAGAAGATGTGCTGGAGCTGCAGTTGCGGCAGCTCACTTTGGCTCAGTTTACTGTTGCCACTATGGAGCATGCCATACTACTGCTTAAGACAGGTAAGAGTCAATATGTTTGGGGTTTTTTTTTTTGGTGGTAAAACAGTATGTTTTTTTTAACCATAAATCAGTGATCTCAATCTGTTTCTCTTCCCTTTTTGCTTTTGTGAACTTGAGATTATAAAGATTCCCTCACCTGTTTCCCTGCGTTGACTGGATTCTCTTCGTTGTTATTTGATCATGTCAAAAAATTTCTTCTGCTCTTGCTTTGTTTTCTCTCTTACTCTCCTGTTTCTCAGAAGGTTTGCATGCTTTCCATCGTGTTCTGGAGCTACTGTGTGACGCTGCTCTTCTGCTTGGGGACAGCGTTTGTGAGCTGGTCTGGGACGATCGCAGCCTGGCGGGGATGGAGCTGGCAAGTCAACACAACTCATGACAGCCTCTTATGTAGATGAATAGACACTTCAGTGAAAAGGGGAACTGACTTGGCCACCAGACAATTTGCCACAGACACACAGGCATACGGTACTCGACTGTCAAGGAGAACTGTGGGCACGTGATTGAGCTTAATGTGTTATATAAAGGTTACAAAGGCTTTCTGCTGGTTATAAAGAGCTTCTTGCATACATGCAAACTTCCTATGTACCCTTGGGTTTATCACAGCACAAAATTGCAGGGTTAGTAAATGTCCTCATTTATTACGTGTATAAAGTCCACACAATAGATTGTGTTAAACAGGTGTTTTTTTTTTTTTTAGCATACAGAATCATTTGTTATCTTGCATGGCTGTTTTAAAGGGTATGTTCCTCTGCAGGGGGATTTACACACTTGTCAAGTCCAGGCCCCTGTGGCCCTCTGCTGTTTAATACATGCCCAGAGCCTTGCAGCCTGAGAACTATTTTGTCATCTTTATGTGGAGAGCAGCTTTTGTGTGCCAAACCTCTAGGTTTTTCCTGTGGGGATGGACCAAACTGTTCATGCCAGCCTGAGCAATGCACAGGGCATTTACTGCCCCCTGCTGGTGTTAATCTTCCATTGTATAATTTTTACACCCAGAACAAAGTGGCTGAGAATAGATTGTTCCAATTTATTCATACAGAGATAGGGTGGATCTGTATCTCGTCCCAAAATAACCCTGAAATCTGATTACATTCAATTCCTAACCCCTGGAACGAACAATTTTTCTCTTGGCTCCCAGCCAGAAGCTGTGTCTGAGTGTGTGAACATGCACACAGTGCGAGTACATGTGCTTGTATTGGTGTGTTTGTGTGGCATGTGTGCGTTTGTCTACATTTTTGTCTGTTTATTTTAGAAAGAGAAGCTGCAAGCCTGCATGGAGCTACTGGGGGATATACTAAGCTATCACCAGAGCTGTTCAGAAAATATTCCTCACAATTCTCAGGTTCACCATAGAATGGCCTACATAGGCACTGCCACATTTACCATTAAACTCCTACAGACCATCCTCCCACCTGAGAAGGTGTGTGTGTTTGCTTGTGTGACAGAACCACTTCAATACATTTACTGTTTTCCATTTGAGAGTTAATCTTTCTATGGACATCACACAGGCAAGTGACAATCTCCCAGAAAACACAGCAACAGCTCTTTTCCACCTATGCTTGGACACATCATTGGGAAGTTTATTACCCAGTATGCAAGAGACAGCAGTGGCCTACTTAGAGCAGGTGAACTCGGACAGTCATGACATCTACAGAAGGGTGACCCGAGCTGCCCTCTGGATGGAATCCACTTGCAACTTTCTCAGGGAAGCACAAGCGGAGGTATAATCACCATGTCACATTACATCAAATACTAGTCATCCTTTATATATGGATATATGACTATATATGATTATAGGGAAGTCTTTTCAGACAGTGTTTCATCACTATTAACTGTTAATTTAAAGGTTTTTTTTTTCTTTCTCAAGGGAGAAAAGAACTGGCTAGAGTTACTGGAGCTGGCAGACCAAGCCATAGATGGCCTTCCATTTCACCAGCATTTGCCTATCATCAAAGAATGTGTTCACATTTGTTCTTACCTGTAAGACAGATAATTTTCCTGCAATGTAAAGTCAATCACAGTTATGAAGTTTTGTTATTTTAAGGTAGTTGAAATTCATTTGATTGTCCTTCTTTAGGTGGAAGTTTGATCAGCCCAGTCCCCTCCTCCAAACTGAGAGCCAGAAACTCCTCCTCAAGCTGCTCTCCCATCCTTTACTGCCTGTCAAGACAGAAACATATGAATGCACTTTAAACCTGGTCAAGGTTAGAGCAAGCCATCTTATATAGACAGTCATTGTTTGGATGAGTGTAGAGGGTCATGGTTAAAATATACGAGTCTGATGTAGCCTTAATGTGAGCCTGTTTAGTGGG
>VUQS01075139.1:22654-32688 GCA_015108495.1 Heterochromis multidens
AAGAGCCCAAAAAAAAAAAAAAAAAAAAAAAAAAAAAAAAAAAACCCACTTGACATTTGAAATCAGTCTTTCTTTTCATTTTGCCAATTACTGTCTAGAGTGCATGGCTACATTTAAAGTGAATTGAAACTCTTATATGCGAGCACAAGTGAGAATAGCGATAATTTATGATGTGCTCCGGTGTGATTACATATACCCCTAGGACTGCCTTGGCATCCAGAATGTGACACGAAAGCAACCAGGGGCATGCGCTGGAGTTAGCTTCCTTCTCCACCACAGGGTGCTCTATGAAATAAGCACTTTTGGACTCCAAGACTCTGCGCAAAAGGTAGATGTGCTTCTTATACCTTTAAGTTTTAGACCTTTGAGTGAGCTCATTCTGATAAAAATGCAGTCACTCACAGGTAATCATGAGATTAAAAGCAGAGGGGTTTATGTGTTTTTTGGCCATTACATGCTAAACAGTCATAAAATAATTTAGACATTTCAAAGTTGTCACATAGAGTACTTGCTAGTAGATGTTTTATCAGCAACGACTTTGTGAATTCAGCACTTTACCTGTGATCTATAGGTGAATGCTCTTGCCAAGGATATCCTGCTATTCCTGCTCAAGGGACGATTGATGATGACACCATCAGCATGGGACAGATTCAATGAGGCACTTTACCCGGTCATGCCCATATTACAGGTGTTGTGATCTCTTCAGAGGCTCAATAGTATTTGCAGTGCAGCGCTCATAAAGCGGCATCATGTTTGGAGCTTATTAAACAATATTTATGGAAGGGAAGAATTGGTGTATATTGCCCATAATTAGAACATCTGTGATCAAAAGTGCAATTTTAGCACTCTTGGACCACAAAGACTGTGCATTGAGCTGCCAGTGAGAGAAATTTAGTTATTTTCTCATTTACATATTCTGTTATATTATTTCCTTTTTGGGTGGGGAAAAAAAACAGACTTTTATTAATTGTTCAGTTCCAGGCAACAGAAAGCCAGGAAATTCTTCATGAATATACATGAGGTTTTGACTAGGCTGTCAAGTGTGATTTAATTCAAGAAGGCCATTCAGAGATGGGCCCGCCATGTCAACAAGAGACAAAATGAAACCACCCGTAATCAAAGTGATGCATATTTTATTTACTGTTGCACTACTTTGCTGGAATTCCCCATTGTTTGCTTTATTGTCTGCCAAGGCAGTCTGAGAATTGTGTGTATAATTGTGTGTCTGTGTGCGGCAGGGTTACGCCAGCACTGAGGAGTCACTGGGAAACTGTGTCCTGCTGATAAGTGACATGTCGGACATGGCGAGAGACACTGTGTTCCCAAGTACAGCCAAACTAAAAGCAGCACTGCGGCTCCTTTTCACTAAGCAGCCTGCGTGAGTCTCTTCTCTGGGTCTTTTCTTTGTTCGGGTTTCTTGTTTCTTTCTGTGCTTGTTTGAGTATTATTTGCCTGCCTGGAATTGTGTGCATATCAGAGATGTGTGTGTTTGTGCCTGAGATGTGTATGCTTGGGTCTCGGGATTGTTTTGTTAGCCAGACAAACACTTGAGAGCCTGAAAATTTACTCTCCAACACTTGCGGTGGGCGTATTAGCCTTCTGTGTTGCTGTCAGGTGATGTGCTTGTCATGTCAACCAAATGCTCTTCGAGGCCTGTGTAAAACACTTTCTCATCCAGTCCCAATCTATGAATATTGATAGACATGGAAATCAACACCAGAGAAGCCCTGGTAATTTTTGGCAGCAAGTAATAGAGCCGCCTCCCCTGCCAGCTATTTCTTGACGATCATTTGCTGTTTGAAAAACTCTAACCATAAAAGTCTTTTGCTTCATCGCACGAATTAGGTTGTTTTGCAATGATTGGAAGTTATTGTGTGGTTTTTAGTGAAGTCCATAATTGCACCTATATTTTTATGCGTATATTCTTTCATTATTCATTATTAACAGTGTGAGAATGGCAGCAGTGCAGCAAATCCTGCCCCACCTAACTGGAAGTGATGATGCAAATACAGCCCGACCAAAACTGGATCAACAAGCGATTTCCTCGCTCCCTAACCTCTACTGCTTTAGAAGTCCTTTAGACATCACACTTGACACCAGCAACAAGTCTGTTCTAAAGGTATAAGCCTGCATACAAAGAACAAAACAGACGTGTATACTGATAAAAGTTAAGTTCTTACTTATGTGTTTAATTTATGTGTTAGGTGGAATCGGTTGAGAAGCTGTTTGGTATCCTCTACTCAGACACCGTTGATATCTCCCTGAAAAGATCAGCTGCAGAACAGCTTTCTGTAGTACTACAAGGTGAGGCATCTGTAAAAGCTATATTTACAGTAGTATTATAAACTTATCTTCTGTCTGATTTTAATATCTTTCTAAGTTGAACATTTGTTCTGACAGATTAATACTTCTAAAAGCAACTTCTTAGCCTTCTTTTGTAAGTTTCTCTATATCAGATTGGGCCGCACATATAGAAGTATATTTTAAGATCCTTCTGGCATTGTTCATCAAAATTACATATTTAAAGGGTTTTTTTTTTTCAGTTATAATAATGCCTTCATGTCTAGAAAGGCTTAAGGTTTAAGATCTGTGCTTTTGCATTTAATCTACGCCGTAGGTACGTCTTAGTTGCAAACCCCTTTGAAACCCTACACCAGAACTTACGCCATAACCTGACGTGCACCTCTCTAGAAATGTGAGCTGCGTCCACATGTAGTTACTACAACTTTGATTGGCCTGTTCAGCACTGCCATTTCCTCCTATGCTATTCTGGCTACTTCTTATTCAGCCACCATTTTTTGAATCAGCTGGAAGAAAATAGATCAACTCAAAGAGAGAAACTCCACCGCCGACTAGTGTTCTGGCAATGAAATTGCAGAGCAACAGAAGAACACCAAGCGGCATCAGTCACTTGCATAGGCTATGCCCTAGCCTCTGCATATACTCAACCAGAAGTATAAGTCACACATTAGATGCATCAATTTTCCTTATTTGGCATGTGCAGAACTATGAATATGCTAATATCCCTGCTTCACCACTTGGATATTTGCTCCACTCTACATCTGAGCACATCCCACAAGTTTTCTGGCTATACAGTTCAGTTTCAATTCAATTTTATTTATATAGCAAAATCAAATCACAACAGTTGTCTCAAGTTGTAAGGTAAAGGTGATACAGAGAAAACCTCAACAATCAGATGACCCCCTATGAGCAAGCACTTTGCAACAGTGGGAAGAAAAAACTCCCTTTTAACAGGAAGAAACCTCCGGCAGAACCAGGCTCAGGGAGGGGCAGCCATCTGCCGTGACCAGTTGGGGGTGAGGGGAGGAAGACAGGACAAAAGACAGGCTGTGGAAGAAAGCCAGAGATTAATAATAACTAATAAGTTATTATTTTACTGGTCTACATTGTTAAATTGTGTGTTGGTTTATTTTTTTGTTAGTTTTTTTTGTTTTTTTGTTATTTGAGCAGAATACACAGAATAAAATGTTATTCTTTGTAAGTTCTATCATTGTACTTACAGTAACTTGATAAATTGTCATCAGCTTCTCTGCTCCATGTGTGTCTGTTACACAAACACATGAATTGGGAGTTTGGAAGAGACATGCATGGTGCCACCTAGAGCAGATGAGAGCAGTGAAATAGCATCAGGAACTGTCACACTGAGCTGAAATGAAACAAATGCACATAGAAAACATGAATTCTCAGCTTATCAAACAGCAAATGATGTTTTGCTAAAGTTAGACAGATTTTGTTCCTTATTGCCAGCTCTGAAAAGTTCAAACTTCCCAGCAAGTTGACAGAATTGGTTCCTTAGGTTTGTTATGTACAAAACCCTGGTGCTTTTGAGGTACGCTGCAGCTCCACTATGACAATGCTTTGCTTAAGAAAAAAGGCTTGATTTTTATTGAAAGGATTCTATATTGGGGAACACTGACTTTGGTAACATATCCAGGCCCCTTGAAGAGCCTGTGTTTTTACACACAGACACATATGTATATAAAATATATAGTTTTATCCCAAGTACTAGCCAATCTCAGATTGTGATAATATACAGCACTTCACTTGTTCCATATTTTGTCATATTGAAGCCTTTTCCCAAAATGGATTAAATTCATTTTTCACCTCAAAATTCTACATACAATACCCCATAATGACAAAGTTTGCTTGAAATTCTTGCAAATTTATTAAAAATTAAAAACTAAAATATAACATGTACATAAGTATTCACAGTCTTTGCTCAATACTTTGTTGAAGTATCTTTGGCAGCAATTACAGCCTCAAGTCTTTTTGAGTATGATCTTACAAGCTTGGCACACCTATTTTTGGACAGTTTCTCTCATTCTTCTTTGCAGAACCATCTCGAGCTCCATCAGGTTGGATGGGGATCATTGGTGCACAGCCATTTTCAGATCTCTCCGGAGATGTTCAATTGGGTTCAAGTCTGGGCTCTGGCTGGGCCACTCAAGGACATTCACAGAGTGGTCCCGAAGCCACTCCTTTGTTATCTTGGCCGTTTGCTTAGGTTCGTTGTCCTGTTGGAAGATGAACCGTTGCCCCAATCTGAGGTCCAGAGCGCTCTTAAGGATGTCAAGGATGTCCACAGAGCAATGTGGAGCTCTGTCAGAGTGATCATCGGGTTCTTGGTCACCCCCTTGATTAAGGCCCTTCTACCCCGATTGCTCAGATTGGCCGGGTGGTCCTAGTGGTCCAGTACTTCTTCCGTTTACAGATGATGGAGGCCAGTGTGCTCATTGGGACCTTCAATGCTGCAGAAACTTTTTCTGTACATTCCCCAGATCTGTGCCTCTGTACAATCCTGTCTCTGAGGTCTACAGACAATTTCTTTGGCCTCATGGCTTGGTTTGTGCTCTGACATGCACTGTTAACTATAGGACCTTTTATATAAACAGGTGTGTGCCTTTCCAAATCATGTCCAATCAGCTGAGTTTACCACAGGTGGACTACAAACAAGTTGTAGAAACATCTGACAGATCAGTGGAAACAGGATGCACTTGAGCTCAATTTTGATTGTCATGGCAAAGGCTGTGAATACCTGTGTACATGTTATATTTTTGTTTTTTATTTTTAATAAATTTTAAAGAATTTCAAGAAAACTTTTTTCACTTTTTTCAAAAGTGAGTTTAATCCATTTTGGAATAAGGCTGTAACATGAAAAAATGTGGAACAACTGAAGCACTGTGAATGCATACCGGATGCACTGTAGGAATTTACAGACAAAATTCAGCTGCCACCATTAATTTACATAGGGATAATTGTTGATTTTAGTGCTTTATTTGCCCCAGTAAGAACTATGTAAAAATTGCATGCACTGAATAAAATGTGAAGCAACTATAAAAGTTTATGTGATCAACAAGAGCCCTTGTTAAAACTACAATTTGTAATTTGGGCACCGTTGTTTGTTGTTTGTGTTTATTGTTTTTTTTTTGTTTTGTTTTTTTTTTGTCATATTGAATTGTTTTCTTTCTTCCCCTTTAGACACAGCAATGCATCCAGTACTCAAGAATCTTGGAATAACAGATCAAGTCGTTTCTGTAATTATGGAGTGTGTTAATGGCAACAAGGTAAATACAGACAGGTTTGGCAAAGTGGTAAATACAGCCTGGGCCATAGGTATTTGGACAATGACATAGTTTTTGTATGCCACCACAGTGGATCTGAAATGAAGCAATCAAGATGTTACAAAAGTGTACCTTTCCACCATTAATATAATGGGTTAATTTTTTTACATAGTCCAGATACATAAAGGCATGGCTGTAGATGTTTACTGAAGGAATTGCTGTTAAAGCTCAATAACCCAAATCCTGAAACTCATAGATACAGTCACATGTTCTCCCATTTATGTATATGTCCTTGTTTATTTGTGCTCACATGACTTCATGTGTTGCCAGTGGATGGAGGAAACCCACTGAGCCGTGGATAGAAGGATGAAATGGCCTGTATGAATAGTGTCAGACAGGCCCTGGTCAGCAGTGATTTCTGCCCTCTAGTTGATGCAGTCTGCTGATCATTCCCAGGCCTTGAATCAGAAACTGCCAGGGGTAATCGTCCCAACATGTCTCACTACATGGATGTGGAGTAACAGGCTTACAGAGAATGACTTGACTCAGCTAACAAGTGTGCATACATGGGATGTCTGCAGGTTGTATTTGTCCTAAACCTTCCTTGCCTGCAACATCCACAGTCACAGAATTTAAGTTTAGCTTATGTGAATTGACACAAGATATATGCATTTTTGAGAGGCAGAACAAGGAGAGACAGACAGGCTTTGTGGCTTTGTTTGTGTTTTCCTCGCAATTAAACACCAAGTGAGTATGTTGCTGTTTTCCCCAGAGGTTTGATTGTCTGCTGGAGCCTTGTGTATGTATCCTGAGAAAGCTGGTGTACGCTGATCCATCTCTGAGGCACAGCCTGGCACATCGACACCTCCTGCTCCTCACACTGCTCAGGGGTACATTCACAAGACAACTCATTAAGTAACAGCTACACACATTGTGTCGAGTAGCTCGGAGGCATATTCTCAAGTCATCCACTGATGCATAGCTTTTAACCATGCTGTCACACTGTAGTAAGTAGCATATTAGTATGATGCAACTTGTTGCCACAGAGCTCAGCTCGGCAGCAGTGCACTTTTAACAGCTTTATCTTAATAGTAGTTGGTAATATATACAACAGCTCTAATATTTGTTTCATAAATTTTAGCTAAAATGTAACTCAGTTTAAATTAGAAGACATTTAATTGAAGTGATTTTATGTATATTTTTTATAATCTTTTTAGTCAGATCTAGACAGAAAATAGAGCTTTATTAATGCAAAAGATATGCAGTGTTTTTTAAACATGACCACATTTTCAATTTGGAGGAACGAAAGTTGCAAGTTTATTTTCACAATTAAATTCTTACAATATAAACTACTGCACTATTACTGCTGTAATGCACTTATGGACTCAAGTGATAAAGTTTTAGATGTCATTGTTATGTAAATTATCTATTTTGGTCTTCATTATAGCATCCTTGATATTGAAGGAGAACAAAGGCAATGGAAGTGAGATTGCTGCCTTGATGAGTTTACTGCTATTTGATGAGATCGCCAGCATTGACTTGTGGTGAGCATAATTTTCCTTTTTCATAAATTTGCTATTTCCATAATGTATTAATGTATATCCTTTCAGTACTTTGCTGTACTCCTCTTTTTCTGTCATCAGGTCCGATATATCCAACACAGAAGTGGGCTTCACACCATTCTCCCTGCCATTGGCAGTAATACGCCGGTAAGACAATCATAAACTTATAAAGATCAGCAGGGGACAGTAAACATTCCCTTGTGCTTTGTTGCCATCTTTTTCCTTCCTTATCATTAAAACACCTCACGAACAATATTGACAATTTTGTTTTTTATCTTTCTTCAAGATACAACGTTCCATTTCAGGCAGCAACCCATCATGCTGTTAGTCCATACTGCTGCGTACTGGCACCTTCATCTGACCTGCAAACTCTTAACCCTGCACGCCAAGCCCTAAAGGTGGCCTGGAACACTGCATGGCATTCTGGGATGGATAATCTCCTTCAGGAGCTTTGTGGTGTTGCTGGAGATGTCAATGAGTAAGCTCCTTCATGTTTCCACCTTAATATGTGCAATTAGGTGTTGCCATTGTTTTAATGGGTTTTTTGTGTGTGTAAATTGTTTTTCTTGTTTAAAAACTAGGATTAAATAACAAGTTGGACACCAAGTTAGATTAATGTTTCTGTATCAAGCATAAGTATGCTTTCCTTAGTGTAGTAGGTAAGCCAGCAGATCAAAACTTTGAAGTTACATTGATTAATTCTTTAAGTTTAATATTCTCAGTACCTTGGCCTCTGGCATCGTGTTCAGGGTTGTCAAAAAAAAAGAAAATGATGGATGTCAAAGAAACTAACCAACAACAAAATGATTTTGTGGCTGGATTTTTCTTTTGTTTTTGAGAAAGAGCTTTGAGTTATACATATCATTCTCTTAAAACATTCCCTATTGTAGAGCATTGCGGTGAAGATTTAGATTCAGTCTTGCCATCTTGTGTTTCATCTGTCTTCATTTACTTCTAATGTGACCTAATTCAAACAAATGAGAGCGTCTCTCCCAAATTCAACCAGCTTGATTACAGCACAGATGTTTGAAGCACACTATGGATGGATTAGTCCATCTTAAACAGAATTTCACACAATGCTGTGATTGGGAAAACAGTGCTTGTTTAAGATTGATTAGTCAATAAAAAATAGAGAGGTCTTGTCTTTCTACTTAGTGTTTATGTAAAGTACAACTATGTATCAAAGTGATCAGCTTCAGATATTGTTATTCTCACTACAAAACCCAAAATACAAAAACATAATGAAATAGAAAAAAAAAAATGCCTTTGCTTGAATCAGTTATAAGAAATTCTCAAAACTCCTCTCTTCTGATGACTCATGTCTCACCCCACTGGATTGATGATCAAATATAACTGTTAATGCAGTCATTAGTGTGCTTCTGAGGCTGCTGCTTAAGCAATAAACTTGCCAGCTCATCAGTAGTCATGCAACCTTTGAATATATACATTTTTAAACCATTAACATTTTATTCCCCTCAGATTTCATCCTGACTTAAAGTTGTCCGAAACACAAGTTCTGTGGCTGAAGGCGGTGCACCTTCCCACTGCACTGCAGGACTGCATCCAGGTTATCGTCACTGCAGCAGGGCATAGTTCTGTGGCCTCTGCCCTCTCCAGGCTCAGCCTCTACTTGTTGATAGACAGGCTGGCATTCCCTCACATTCCCACCTACAGATGCAGAGAGAGCCTTCACTCCCTCAGTTGGCATGCCGCAGTAACCAGGTATACTCTATAATTATAATTAAGAATTCATGAACTTTTCATACACTGGTATCCAAACCTGTAAATTAAAAAAAGCTGGGATAAAGCTGGATAGCAACAACTCATATGCAGTGTATGTTGGGACACGGGCAAAAACTGAGCACAGACCTGAACAATATATTCAGGTCTCGGAGCAGCATATGCTTCCATCCAGAAAATGTCTTTTTCAACTTGCTTATTTCAGCAAAACAATGCCAAGTGACATTTCTGAATTTATAATAACAGCATGACTCCTTAGTAAGAGTGCTAATTTGACTTGCCTGCAGCCCAGACTTGTCATCCATTGAACACATTTGGCACTCTATGAAATGGGAAAATATGACAAAGGAGGCCCTGAAATGTTGAGCAGCTCAAATCCTATTGCAAGAATGGAAAAACATTATGCTTTCAGAACTACAGCAACTGGTGTCCTCAATTCCTAAACACCTACAGAGTGTTGTTAAAAGAAGAGGTGATGCAACACAGTTATAAACTTAGTTGAATGAGTGGTTGGCATCAAATTCAAAATAAATATGTATTTTTTTTTAACATTTTATAAATGTCTTTTGTACTATTTTCCCTTAATATAGGATCTGAATAATCTGCAAACACTGCATTGTGTATTTATTTACATTCACACAGACTCCAATTTTTTTTTTTTCTTCATTAGGTATACCTGTTCAACTGCTTATTAACGCAAATATCTAATCAGCCAATCACATGATGGCAATCCAATGCATTTAGTCACGTAGACATGGTGAAGACGACTTGCTGAAATTCAAACTAAGCCTCAGAATGAGGAAGAAAGATGATTTAAGTGACTTTGATTGTGGCATGGTTGTTGGTGAAGACGAGCTGGTTATTTCAGAAACTGCTGATCTACTGGGATTTTCCCACAACAACCATCTCTAGGGTTTACATGGGGTGGCTGTAGCCCAGGAGGTAGAGCAGGTCATCTGCTAATCAGAAGGTTGGTGGTTTGATCCCTGGCTCCTCCAGTCTGCATGCCAAATATCCTTGGGCAAGATACTAACCCCAAGTTGCTCTCCGATGCGTCCATCGGAGTATGAATGTGTGTGTGTGTGTGTGTGTGTGTGTGTGTGTGTGTGTGTGTGTGTGTGTGTGTGTGTGTGTGAGTTGTGAGTTTGTA
>VUQS01075140.1:7534-17952 GCA_015108495.1 Heterochromis multidens
TGTTGTGAGGTTTAGGTTCAGATTAAAATCTTTGCTCAAGTACACCTTGATTAAAGTTCATAAAGGTGCTAGAATTATTATTTTGTCTGTCGTCATCTTCCTCCATCTTCATGGTTGGGAGCAGCAAACATGTATTCTGCTGTTCTGACATTTTCTCTGCAGGCGGTGGGAGTGCTTACTCAGTCCTAGATTTCACACAGTTCTCGCTGGGCCTTTTTAATTAATACTAGCGCTGCTTTTATTAACGTCTTCTTTCACCCTTCCCAGTGGCAGCTGTCTGTATGATTACAGTGGGAGGCTAACTGCACCCACAAACTGGTGAGTAAAGAATGGGGGAGGGGGGGATTGGCAACCTTGTGGCATCACTTAAATGGCACCACTTAAAACCATGTTTTTAATGTGATTATTGATTATGGGTCTTAAACAAGACTGGTTTGTGGAGAGCTTTCAGGTGTATAAATGTATGTGTGGAGGAGAGTGTTCCTGGAAAATGGCACCTGTACTCAGCAAAGCCGACCTTTCATAAATACAGGTCTCTTTCTTTCTGCTTCTCTGCTCCAGAAGACACTCGTGTATTTTGAGGAGAGAGATTTGATGCTTAAACTAAATTATATTTATAATATTAATTGGTCTTAAACCAGCCAGTTGCCATGTACAACAACAAGCATCAGTACCTCAAACACAGTCACGAGGTCCACCTGTCAGTCATGTGGCTGTGCCACTAATTTTAAGATTTAACAAAATCCAAACAGGTGAGTTATATATTAAAAAAAAATAAATAAAATGTCAATGACATTACTATCCATAAGACCTATTTTTTTGTTGGTTTTTTTGTACCAGGCTGTAAACACATTTTTAATGCTGTATAGTGGAGTATTTTAAGATACATGTCTATGGGGACCAACTTTTTTTTTTTTTGGAGCCAGTCTCAAGTGGCCACACAAGGAAATGCAGTTTTTGGTGCTTCACATTGTTTTCATTTGTTAGCCCTGGAGATTGCTGTCTGTGGTCCTGACATTTTCTGGATTTCATGTGTGGAAATCACAAACATCAGTGAACAGAGTCCTAAACTATATTTGTCACAATATATAAATAATCAATATGACAGCTTTAAGTTATCTATAGGGAGGTTGTTACGTGACTCTTTTAATGGCAATAAACCAAAAATAGTTAAAACCCTTAAGACCCCAAATTTCTAGCAGATTGCACTGTCTTTTTATTTGTTGGTATATCTGTCCGTCTTTGTCCCAGGATGGTTAACAACCCATGGCTGCTCTGCTGTCTGACAGACTCACTGACTGGCTGGTTTTATAGCTAAACTGCTTGCTAGTAATTGTACTGTCCCAGCAGTCATGTGGGGCTTCTGTGCCAATGCTGAGTCATAAAGCTGCAGTTAACACAAGGAGGTTGGGGGGGGGATGGGATGAGAAGAGCTGGAGGGGGGAGGCCACTGGCAGAGTGAAGCTCCTCTGTCTCAGCAATCTTGCCCCGAAAGATAACACCCGAGAGCTGTCACAGTCCCTCCCTCCCTACTGTCCTCATTCACAAATCCTCAGCAGGAAGGGAGACAGAAACGGCACATTTGGCTGGGAACAGCTGAGATGTGTGGGAGCTGTCACCTCACCAATAATGAAAACAAACTTCCTCAGTGCTTCTCTCTTTTTAATATCATAAGTGGTATGCCTTTTGGGTTTTGGTCACGTCAGGCTTTTTGAAGATTTCAGCTTGAGATGAACACACATTTTTCTGACATTTTAAAGCTTACAACCCTAGACAAGCTCTTCTTCAGACACAGGCTGATCTGAGTGGGAGGAATCAAGTGTCCATTGAAAACAGCAGCTGTGTTTATCAGGAGAAAAATGAACAAGCCAGATATGACCAGTTGACAGACTCTTTATTGCTGTAACACTGGAATGTACTGAGATATGTTCAGTCATCTGCAAAACTCTTTAAGACTCTACTTCAAACTACAAACTCTTCCTCCTCCTTCTCTTCTCTTTTGTGGCCTCCCTTGACAGATACTAGGGTCAGGGCTATGCAGTAGCAGCAGCCTGGGGACCAGTCTGCTGAAAGAACAAGAGGCACATTTACATTACAAATAGGCCACAGCACTTTCTTATTCTATGTAATATCACTTTTATACGGGCCAGGACATCTGGACTTCTGGAGAGAAAAAGTTGAATTAGTGAATCCTGAGGATAAAGTGATTTCTATGATGGCTGATTGACAGATGTACATTAGCTATGAGCAGGTTTAGCTGCATTAATTGGACAAGCATTTTAATATAGCGACTGTATGTCTGGAGGAATTTACCTCAACGTAACATGATGGATAGAATATCCTCTTGTCAGGTTCACAAAGTTCTTTATTAATTGCTCAAACCTGTAGCACAATAATGAGCCATCCATTTGAAGCAGCAGATGTTCTCTCTCTTTAAAACCCTGCTCAGTCTTTGCTCCCTCTGCTTCCTGTTGTGCTTATTTTTCTCCAGCTCCTTAAAAGCATCATTCCTAAACCACACACCATCTTTAATATATCTTTTGTATCTTATTTTAATTTCTCTCGGTTGCATTTTATTCTTCTCTTTTCTTATTTTCCTGCTTTTTTTCCCCTCTCTCATGCAGACACACACCTCATGCCTGTCAACTCTTCTTCTCTTTCTTTAATTCAGTCCTGCTTTCTCAGACACGCTCACACTCCTTCTCCCTCTCTCTCTTTCTGTGGCCTGACCAGCTGGGTGGAAAGAATCACTTGTTTATCTCCCCTGCTGCCCGTCAGGGGCTTTTGCTTTGGTGCCACCGTTGCCTAGCAACTGCAGCAAAAGTCAGCATTGGCTGCTTGTACAGAGAGAGAGAGAGAGAGTCTGTGTGTGTGTGTGTGTGAGAGAGAGAGAGAGAGAGAGAGAAAGTCAGACTCCATGTTGACTCGGCAGGCTGAGGACAGACGCACGCTGCTCTCGCCACTCCGTCACTGCAGGAGTGGCCGCCAGCCTTTGTGTGACTCCCAGAGTAGACACACACACACACACACACACACACACACACACACACACACACACACACACACACACACACCTTGGCAGTTTTCAGTGTAGACACACAAGCACATGGTACAGACGAGACTGAGACTTCCCGATCTCACTGTCTGTCTGCGTGCCATGAGCTACCATTCAGTGTTTTCATTAGTGATTGACCAATTGTCTCTTTCGATGAAATTTCATACCTTGTTTAAAAATAATAAATTTGCTATTCCCATTTTTATGCCTGTTTTATTTTTTGTTTCAAGATAAAATATTTGATATAAAAACTGCATTTAAAATGAACTTTAAGTACAGAAGCTATTAAACGTATTAGAATTCTAAATGTGTTCAGCACAGTAATCTGTGAAATCAGTGACTTCTTTCTGTCATCCTAAGTTATGCTCACGTCTCGTATATACAAATATTTATTCCATGTCCCATTCACTTCTACTTAAGGTAGCTGACAGAACCGACCGAATAGAAGTATAGAGTTAGCTCAAAGCAGAGACTGTATATAAAAGATGGACTGCCCTAGTATTTGAAACCAAAACAGTTTTTACCAGGCTGTAAACAGGATAAATTTGGCATTTAACATGGGAGTCTATAGGGATTGGGAGCCTTGCATGGCCACTTAAGTGGCCATGACAAGAACTGCAGTTTTTGGCACTTGAACCTTGGGTTATTACAATTAGTTTTCACAAACTGTTGTGTAATAATGTGATATGTGTGTGTGACTATAAATAGCTGTTTAAAGCTTTTGATTGCGCTGATAAAGGTAAATTTATTATCCCGATTAGAACCATGTCACATTCTTTTTAGTGGCTCAATGAAGTTAAACAAAATGTAACCATAAGTAGGATAAGTAGAACAGTATAGTGAAAGAATCTTCCCACATTAAAGAAAATAATCTGCTTTGAAATGAGTCAGTTGAGGTGGTTCAGGCATCTGACAAATATGCCTCATGAACACCTCCTAGGAAAGGTGTTTCAGGCATGTCCAACCAGAATAGCTTTGGACAGATTGAGGACACGCTACAGAGATTATGTCTCTTGGTTGGGTTCGTAACACCTTTGTGTCCCACCTGGAGAGCTGGAGGAGGTGGCTGTAAAGAGGGAGATCTGGGCATCTCTGCTTAGACTCCTTGCTCCTGTGTCCCGGATCAGGATACGTGGCAGAAAATGGATGGCTGGATATACTGTTACAGTAGTGAACGTTCACCAACATGACAACAAACACCAGACATGACCAAGGTTTTAAAAATTAGGTCAGAATATGTATTAACAATCCCTGAGAGACAGAAGCTCAGGCTTCGTACTTCTCTACAGCTCTGGCTGCAAATCCAAAAACCTGCTTTTCAAACTCTCTGCTTATGAGGGGGATCCAATTAGAAGAAAGGTGGCTTAAAAGGAGGGGGAATGGAACTAAAACAGCTTGTTTCCAATGAGGATGACCTGAAGGGCTGCACCAAGGTCTAGTATAAGATAAATTTGAATTATTTTGAACTGTTAATTACAACAGCTTTGCACTATTAAGTCTGACAGGAAAAATACGGAGCTAAAAATGATCACACTAGGTACAGTTCAATCCTTTTTTTTGTTGTTGCTGATTAACTGATTACATATTTCAAATGTTTTGCTTTGCCTGACAAAGCAGAATTTTACAGTAATGTAGAGCCAAGAATCAGCTGTGAAAGTCATTTTATAAGCAGAAAGGCAATCAGTTCCTCAGACTAGTTGTCTGTCTTAAGTAGATTTCTAACAATCAAGTAATTTCTAACAATCTACTAATTGTTGCATGTCTAATCATCGTTAACGGCAAACAGTAAAAGCTTACAAGCGTGAAGGTGAACACATGAATATCTTTGGTCATTATGAGCAAAATAAGCTCACATTAGGCACACCAGTTGGTTCATGTCTACAAAAACACTGGCCAAAAAAAATAAAATAAAAAATCCATCAGCAGGGACTGGGTTACAAGAACACAAATGCAGTGGTGGGCAATACAATTTTCTGCATTTATAGTGTTCAGACTGCTTGTTTTGGCCAATTGACATGTATAAAAACACCAGATATCCAGTTGTTAGGATCTGCTGCTTTTTAAGTTCCATCTTTTATCAGTATAGTATGTGACGCTGTTAACCAAGAGGGGGAAAAAAGTGGCCGTTCTGCTTTGACAGCTTCACACAGAGACCTGCTTCCTTCCACGGGAATAGCTCTGCCTGTTTGAGATCCAGCACTGACATACAGTAGATGCCTGATTCTGGCATGTTCTGAGGATCTCATTGTCTTTCAGCACCACATTCCATCTTGCATCACCCTCCCTTTCCTGTTTGGACGCCCTGACATGTATCTTGGTACAGAAAATACTGGGAATATTTCTTTCGCTTTTTTGAGGCTCCACTTTGGGGGTCTCAACAATGGTGCCCCAGGGATTGCGGCACTGCATCATACACAGCATCTGTCACTTCATAGCATGAGGAAGGAGACTTGGCAAGCTGTGGGTTTATGTGTGTGGGGTGGAAGAAGAAAGCCAGAAGCTCCCTCTTTTACTCTCCTCTCTTCTCCCAGTGATGATTGTTGGGAAGTCTCTGGGCATGTGCAGACACGTCTGGGCAAGAGTCAAGCTCGCTCAGTGCTGCCTCCTCCTGTCCAACTGCCTGTCAGCCTGTCACTGATGGCAAGATAAGTAGAGAGAGAGAGAGCTCAGCCCGGGCGAACCTTGCCACCTTCTGCCTTTGATGTCCTAATTTTCACACTGTTGTTGCTATTCTCTATGTAAGGCTTTCGACAGCAGATAAAAGATCCGGCCCAGGCTGATAATCGCAGCGAGAGAATGAGTTGCAGCTTGGTAGTGGTGTCTGCAGTACAGATCACCTCAGATGACTCTTGTGTGCTTGTGTTTGTGGGAGCAGCGTGATTTTACATGGGATTTTACTGGACCCTCTGCACAGTTCATTTATCTCAATTGCAGCCTGTCAGTAGTTTTAAAAGTCTGTGTAAAGAAAGTTGCATGAAGGGGTAAAACTGTACAGCTTATGTGTGTGTCTTCAGCAAGGACTGTGCCACATGTTCATATTACCCTTTAGCACTGTAGATACTGGCAAGTGTATTTATTTATTTATGTATTTATTGCCTTATAAAGTTTTAATAATTGGAAAAATCAAATTATTGTTAGTTATTATATCCTTTTTATATTTTGAAAATATTTGAAAACTAATTACTGATGCGTAACTATAACCCTTTGAGTAGCTTAATATATTGTGTAGCTAATCTATTTAATCTCTTTGTCCCGTGACAAGACATAAGTGCTGTGTTTAAATGTAACAAGGGCGCAGAGGTAATTGGGCACTGTTTGAAATATGATGCAGTGGGTTTCTTTTCTGTTTCATCCATAGACAGTATAAAAGATGGACGTAGCTAGCGTGACATCACCCACTGGTTTCTGAAATCCCATTTTGAAGCCTTGAGATGAGCGTTTCTGTCGTTGCAATCTTGGTGGCAAAAAACCAGGTGTGATGAGGAATGGTGGGTCTGACTGTAAAAGCTCATTGGCTAATGACTTGTGATTGACACCTCGTTAGCCAATGAGCATACTGTTTCATGCCACCTATAATCTCCCATTTTGCAACATGGTATGACCAAGTTTTACAAAACAGACTTAATTTTTTATTCAATATCACCAAAAATGAGGGTCATATCGTCCATAAACTGAGCAGGAAAGTGTTTACAGAGGTCAAAACAGAGAGCCATTTTTCATAGACTTCAATATTACTGGAAGTCGTTTTGCAACCACAGTTTTCACTGTGTGATGGCCTTCAGATTTAATTAAATTCAATTTTATTTATATAGCGCCAAATCACAACAACTGTCACCTCAAATCGCTTTATATTGTAAGGTAAAGACCCTACAATAATAGAGAGAAAACCCCAACAATCAGACGACCCCTGTGAGTGAATACGAATACGAATACGAATAACTTTATTGATCCCAGAGGGAAATTCATATGAGTATTAAGTATATAAGTATATAAGTATATAAGTATTTGGCGACAGTGGGAAGGAAAAACTCCCTTTTAACAGGAAGAAACCTCTGGCAGAACCAGGCTCAGGGACCTGAGCCTGTGACTGGTGGGGGGTGAGGGAAGACAGGACAAAAGACACACTGTGGAAGAGAGCCAGAGATTAATAATAACTCATGATTAAATGCAAAGTGGTGTATAAACACAGACAGTGAAAAGAGGGGAGTTGAGAAAAAATATTCAGTGCATCATGGGAAGCCCCCAGCAGCCTAGGCCTACTGCAGCGTAACTAAGGGAGGATTCAGGGTCACCTGATCCAGCCCTAACTATATGCTTTATCAAAAAGGAAAGTTTTAAGCCTGATCTTAAAAGTAAAGAGGGTGTCTCTGTCTCCCGAATCCAAACTGGGAGCTGGTTCCACAGAAGAGGGGCCTGAAAGCTGAAGCCTCTGCCTCCCATTCTACCTTTAAAAATCCTAGGAACCACAAGTAAGCCAGCAGACTGAGAATGAAGTGCTCTTTTGGGGTGATATGGTACTATGAGGTCTTTAAGATAAGATGGGGCCTGATTATTCAAGACCTGATAGAATACAGTTTTAAGGCGCTTCCACATTGGCTTCATTTTTTCGACCTGGAACCTACGCCAAGTTTCTGTCTTTGGTTTCATTTCACCATTTTATATAAGATACAGCTGTGATTGGAAAAGAGTATCAGCTGTGATTAAAAGCAGGACACTTGATAAGAATAAAAGGGCTTCAAGAAGGTTGCATGTAAACAGTATCACCACAATCAAGTGCAGGCAAAACTGTAGATTGGACACTGCTCGTGTGACCTCCAGATGGCACACAAAATGGGCTCATCTGTATAAAAATACACATTACAGTTTGGTGGCAGAGACTTGGAGAAATGACATCAAAATGTAACCCTGTTTTAATAGATTCTGTTATTGTCGTGTTGCAGGCCAGAAGACGTGTCTCCACCTTCACGGTGTGTTCCCCTACATCTATGTGCCATACGACAACTATGGGCAGCAGCCAGAGCGCTACCTGCGGCAAGTAGCCTTCAGCATTGACAGGGCCCTCAATGTTGCCATGGGAAACCCCACCTCCAACAACCAGCATGTCTTCAAGGTGGTGTTGGTCTCTGGCATGTAAGTGACTCATGTCTTCTGCATTGTACTGACACAAATGAGCTTAGATTTGCCTCAGAAAGTAGTTTGACTGCACCCCCTTTTAAAGGGGACCTGCGGATGTTTATGTGAAACGCGGCCAAAGTCTGAAATAACAAGGTCAGTTTAAGTAATCAGTGTGAGCCAAAAACTCAGACTTAAGACTGTTCGAAAGAGTTTCAGAGTTTCAGTTTTTTTCTACTCTTGGCTCTGTATGATGTCACTGAGAGCGGATATCCCCAATATTCTCATCTGAGACGCATAGTTCTATCTATGACCACAGAAGTCCCACCTGCATGCTGTTCCAACCTTATTTTTACGATGGACGGCCAATCACAGGAAAGATGGCTTAAAGTGATGTTGACCTTGAAGACAGAGGAGCTAAAACAGCTTGTTTTAATCAGAGGATCAACTGAGAGACTGCACTAAAGCCCAGTATAAGAAAAATAAGGATTATTTGAACACTGAACCATGTAAACCCCAAGGATCAGAACATAGAGCTGAAAATAAGCAGAATTGGTCCACTTTTTTTTTTTTTTTTTTAAATTCTCAGACTTGTTCATTGTTCACTCCCTGAAGTCATGTGATCAAGGCCTGCTGGTCTCTTTCAGTAAGCAGCTTAAAAACTTTTTAAACTTCCGTTTGGGTAACTTTTTTTATTTGAAAGGGGCTATATAAATATATATGTATATAATAAAATTTTACTTTACTTTAAAAAAATGCAAATATGTGGACTCATCACGATGAGTGATGTAGGTTTATATGTTGAATGCCTTTTTTTCTTTCAGGCCTTTCTATGGTTATCACGCCAAGGAGAAGCACTTTATGAAGATCTATCTGTACAATCCTCAGATGGTCAAGAGGTAAGGATCGAAGCACTTTAATGTGAACAGAGATCATCCCAGCCTCCTGTTGTTTGAATGCCACACTGTGTGCGCATGAGTCTGCCAGCTTACTAAACTGAAATCGATTGCTGCGTATTCAGCTGTGCTCATTGATTGGCTGAGTGTGTGTTCATGCATGAAAGCACACGGGAAGACTGTGAATTATTTGCGAGCGCGATCAGCGTTAGTGTTGAAAGTGTGAGTGAAGCTACTGATTTGGTGCTAGGCAGAGAGCAAGTAATTCAGTGAGAGACAGAGTGACAGAGGCTGGAGTAGAAGATGTATAACCCAGAGAATGAGGGGGGGTGGCTAGAAGAGACTAAAATAAGAAGGAAGATGGAACAGGAGATAGGACATGTAGGGAAAAACAAATGTTATTGAAATCCTGGGGTTCAGGGAAAGTTGGAGAGAAGAAAAAAACAAAGGAATAATTAAAGAATAGAAAAACCTCATCTGCTCATCTCTGATAAGTCAATCAATCAATCAGTCGGCACAAGGCTCCCACCTTTAAAGGGGAGACATAACTCCAGGACAAGTATGAACCATTCAAATAGTCAGCTGCTGCTCATTCATCTTTGTTTAGCCAGTATATCCAGTGTAGATACAAGGCAAACTGGACAGGACAAGTTATGTTTGGATGCTGGCAAAACAATATTGATACAGCAATGTATTGTATAGCTTCCTCCATACAATATCCAGGCTCCACTGATTACACCTGAGTCACTACTTCATGATTTCCCATGATGGTGCTTTAAAATGATTGCCCGTGAAATAAAGTTGACTGACCTTATGCAAAGAAGAAGAAACTCTCTCTGTTAGACAGTGGGGTGGGGGGGGGGAACCAGTCAGTGAGCTAATGATTTTTGCCTTTTTAGGAATATATTTTTTTCTTCAGATTTTGTCCATCTAGTTGTAGCTGTCATCTGCACAGTGATGTGCACACGCAATATTCAACACACCTGTGAGCTAACAAGCTAGCAAACAGAATAGCCCCCAAAAACAGAAAGTTGATGGTAAAAGTAGACGATTTCAAGAGAGGTGGGAGAATTTCTTTGAGAATCCTGTATATCCACTTCCTACAAGACAGTTTTTTTTTTTTTTTTTAAACATATTATTTGCATAATTGGTGAATCTAAATTGCCCATAGGTGTGAATGTGAGTGCGAATGGCTGTCTGTCTCTGTGTTGGCCCTGCGACAGACTGGTGACCTGTCCAGGGTGTACCCTGCCTCTTGCCCTATGGCAGCTGGGATAGGCTCCAGCCCCCCTGAACGACCCTGAATTGGATAAGCGGAAGAGGATGGATGGATTATTTGCATTATCATTTTAACC
>VUQS01075142.1:4363-18215 GCA_015108495.1 Heterochromis multidens
GGACATTTAAAAAAAAAAATTAAATTTTTTAAAATAAAAAAAAAAACAAAAAGATTAAAAAAAAAAAAAAAACAGATAAAGATTTTAAAAGTATTCAACTTTGCACAGGAACAATAAGTTGAAATGAGAATAATTTGAAATAAAAATGTATTGGGCTTATCTGCTGCTCTGATGCTACAAAAACATTCCATTAAGGAGTTATTCAATTTTACACAGATCATACAGGAACCTTTAAATTATGTTTATTTTCCTCTTAAAATGGTAGGATATCTGTGATTCATTGTATACCTATTGGGCTCTACAAAATAAACTAGGCTAATAACCTCAGTTGTATGAATTGGTTTTATATCAAACGTTGTGCTAGACTTATACCCAACGCTGACAATACAAAATTTCGTCCACATTCTCTCTTTACCAGCTGCAACTGGGGTCTGTCCTCTGGTAAACAGGTCAGCTAACTTAACACATTTGGCAGCATCGTCATCCAATGCCCTTCTTTTTTTGAGCCTAGCCTTTTTGGCTCCTCCTGGCGTCTTCTTGCTCTCCATAATCACCGACTGACGCTTAATTCTACCGCTCTAAGAAAGACGACCAATGGGCCAATAAAACTATATTTCACATTTCTTGATTTCTTGAACTCCTGGAGTTCTCTGTTTCCTGGCAGTGGTGTATTTCATATAAACCACCTTTACTTTGGGATTTTTAGATGCTCCTTTTAAACAAACACTTTTACTTCTTAGTGCCAGCTGTGCATTGTGGACTGCATCATTTCTAGAGGTGAAGGTTGGTGTGTATTTAATAAGGCTGATCCTTGTCACCTGTCTGTGGTTTCTGTAGAACCAACACCCTGTTGGAGAAAGTGGCTGCAGCCGTGGAACAGTCGGCCTTCTACAGTGCCTTGTGGGGCAGCATCCTGACCAGCCCCTCTGTGCGTCTCCCCGGGGTGTCCTTTGTACTGCTGCACCTCAACCGTAAGCTCTCCATGGAGGACCAGCTCTATGTCATGGGCAGTGATATTGAGCTCATGGTACGTGGCAGATAATGCCTGATGACAGCATTGCATGTCTTTCAATTAAACATATAGCTCCTTCTGACATTTTCAGTGAGGGTGGTAGTTTAGAAATTACACTACAGTTCAGAGTGGGTTGTTATGCTTTATGTGCATGGACTGGCTGGATAATATTCTGTTTCTGTTTTCGCCAGGTGGAGGCAGTCAGTACCTCAGTCCAGGACTCCAGTGTTTTGGTGCAAAGGAGCACTCTGGACCTGATCCTCTTCTGCTTTCCCTTTCATATGAGCCAGGTAAGGGGAACTCTATACTAGCGTGGTCTCTGCAGTATGATAACAGTGTTTCTGTGAGTCAGTCTTTAGACCAAAATATCTATGGACTTCTCATTTTGAGATATCAGTTTTAACATTAGTATTGTTGTTCTTTCAAATGTGAAGCTGTTTCTTTGGGTCTTTCTGTGCATTTGCACACGTGTGTGTGTGTGTGTGTGTGTGTGTCTGATCACGATGAGGCTGCTTAGGCAGCTAGCTTGGTGACTCATGCTGGCTGCTTGTTAAATTCTTCACCTCAAAACATTTCTGGATCTGACAGGGCTAGGATACAGCTTGCCCCCCCCTCCCTTTGTGGTTGTGTGTATATAATATGTGCAAAAGGGACAAATACACAATGACAAATATTGTGGTCTGTTGTGTGTTGTGTTCAGGCGACTCGCCCTGACATGATCCGGATCCTGTCAGCAGCTTTGCATGTGGTTTTGAGAAGAGACATGTCCCTCAACCGCAGACTCTACGCCTGGCTCCTGGGTGCGAAATATATGCTCAGACACAGTACTGACACTCCGATGTATCAGAGTTCCTACTCATCATGTCAGTTGTGGAATATTGTAGAAATAGAGGGATACTTGCCAGATTTTCCTACATCTGTCACAGTGCATGGGTATCATGAATTGGTTACTTTACTCTCACTCTTTACTCTTGGTCTTAAAGCCACTTTCATTTAGATATAAGAAGACTAATAAGAGCATTCTCTGTATTATTGTAGGGTCTTTACCTTACAATATAAAGCGCCTTGAGGCGACTTTTGCTGTGATTTGGCGCTATATAAATAAATTGAATAATAAACATTTTTCATACACCGTGGGAGGAACCCTGATACACAAAGCTTTAAACACACTCTTCTCACATGTGTACCCTATGATTCAGTTCTTTTTAACAACATACATTAAGCTTGTATCTGCTTTGGCTTTTGTCTTACTTTATTTTTTCTTGTTTGCAACTTACTGCGGGCGAACACACTGGTAAGTATCAGCACAACTAAAAGACGGACACTAAATGAATCAGCTCACACTTTTTAACCAAAGCATTGTGTAATGATTGCATCGCTGAATGCACAATTTCTGGATCACAATAATGATGAAGAACAAATCAGGTCTGGGTCTTATGTTGAGGTACACAGGAGAGTGTGATTAGTGTTCAGTCAGCAGTGCTTATGTTTTTTTGGTTTTACTATTCAGTCATTTTGGAGATTGACTGACCCAGTCTAATCTAGTCACACTTCTTAAATGTCATGCAGTACTTAAGGCTGAAATATTAATAATGCTGGAGCAGCCATTAGTAGAAGGTTAACTGTAAAAGAAGCTGTAACACACACAGGTTTATCTCAGCAGAGATTCAACCTCTATTTGTTCTTCTTTTGATAAAGGCTTTACACCTTTCCCTGTGCTTGAGTGTTATAGAGGTACATCTGAATGTCCATGTTAATCTAACTGTATGTCTTTGTTCTTTAAAGGCTTTGACAACAATGGGGTGATAATAGGTCCCCGCAGCACTCGACAGAGCAACCCAGAGGAGCACGCTAGCCACTACTTCAACACCTTCTCTAAGGACATGCTGGTCCAGGTGAGCTTTCAAGCTGACTGCATAATCAGGTCACCGATGAAAAAATATTCCCCAAACAATGTCTCTTGAGACTGCACATTTATACATGTATGATGGGGAAGATCTTTTGTTTCTTTTTGTTTGCTACACAGTTTTTTCATCCCCCTTTATCCTTCTCCTCCCACACCTCCTCTTCCTAGCTGTGCATATACTGTATGTCCTGCTCCTATTCCCAGCAGCCAGTGCTTTGAAGACAGCTCAGTTCTTGTGTAATCTGTCCTGCCATGCTAAAAACAGCTCAGTGATATGCTCTGGTACTCCAGGGGTTGGACCATGGGGCACAGAGAGCAGCCAGCAGGCAAAGTTTTATTTTAAATTTTTTTTATTTGGTTTGTTTTGTAATTTTTTTTTTTTCTCCTCCGCCATCTGCTCAGATAGTTAATCGGAGCTCCCTCCGTAGGGACATGGTCGGTACTACAGGGACCGTCTGTTCCACGGTTTAGCCAATGATGTGGCAGACGAAGCGTGAAACACACACGCCACATACAAAAAGAGAAAAAATGAAGGGGCGTCACTGTGAATACAGAATCGGTTCTGCCAAATATGATACAAAATAAAAAACGATGAAAAGCAAATGAATATAAATGATATTTTCTGATATCCACTGTAATAGAGGTGTGTGTGGGTGTGTGTGTCTGCGTGTGTGTTGGGGATTGTGTTTTCAGGCAATGGTGGGGATCTTGCAGGGCAAGGCCCGAGGCGGAGAGGAGGAGAGCATCCTCATGCATGACCTCAAGCCATTTCGCATCCTGATAAGTCTACTGGACAAACCAGAGCTTGGTAGCCAGTTTATTAGTGTTGCCTATGCACTACATGTCATAGAAAGAGCCTGATTTTTGAACACGTGTTTATACACTCTGTTTGTGTCACCCAAGGGCCTGCCATCCTGGAAGATGTTCTGATCGAGGTGTTTCGGACTCTGCACACACAGTGCCGAACAGAGTTGGACCTCCAAAACCAGAGTCCCTTCAGCAAAGATCACACACACCTCAGCAGGTCTGTCTGATCCACTACTCGACCGTCTCATTTATTCATGAGCTTATGTAACAGTGACAGTGGACACTGTCATACTGCACTGTCAGATACTGTACATGCTGATTGAAATATGGACTTAGTAGGACAATATAAAACTTAGCTGCATGATGCTAATTTTGCCTTCTTTCTCAGTAAACTACGCGAGAATAAGAAGACGGCAGAACTGATTAAAACAGCCAATCTTCTGTTTAATTCGTTTGAGCCGTACTACATGTGGGACTACATTGCTCGCTGGTTTGAGGAGTGCTGCAGGTCTGTATATTAAGATAAATGTTTACATACAAAATGCACTTTTTGAGGCACATCGTGCTGGTATCAGAAACGGTAAATCTGTGGAAAACTAAATTTGCTCTGTTTCTGGAGCTTCATAGAGATAATAATGCAAAATCCTGCTGGAGGTGATTCATTCTTGTTTTGGATTCATTTTGGTGTTAGCAGGGGGCTAATTCGGTTCATAACAGCTGTTGTGTTATGGTGCTTAATATTGCACGATGCACAGTATTAGATTGAAAACCCTAATGATTGGGGGGTGAGAAGAAAGATGAGGAACAAAAGGAAGGCATGGAAAGATCAAGAAAAACACAAACGATGGGAAAGAGTAGACAAAAAAAAGTTAATGACATGCAGTAGTGACACATAAACACATCGGGAGTGAAAGGGCTCACTGCATCATGGGAAGTTCCTCAGCAGCCTGATCCTACAGCAGCATAACTAAGGGATGGTTCAGGGTCACCTGATCTCCAGCTCTAACTATAAGCTTTGTCTAAAAGGAGGTTTTGAAGCCTAATCTTACAATTAGAGAGGATGTCTGTCTCCTGAATTCAAACTAGGAGCTAGTTCCACAGGAGAGGGACCTGATAAGACATCTTTAAGATATGATGAGATAAGCCTGGTCATTCAGGACTTTGTACTTTAGGAGAGCAATTTAAAATTCAGTTCAATTTAAATTTAATTCTGGCTTTAACAGGGAGCCAGTGAAGAGAATCAATCTCTTCTCTTTCTTGTCCTCATTAGTACTCTCACTGTGACCTTTTGGATCAGCTAAAGTCTTTTCAGGGAGCTTTTAGAACTGAAACTAAAGGAACTACAAAATACTTTCCCCACATTAAATTTGATATAAACTATAATGTTTCCCTGTTGCAGGAGGACAGTGAACAGCAGCACAACTGCAGCACGGCATGCTGGGAACACAGATCCTCCTGAGCTCTCATTGGCAGAGTTCTGTCAGCTGGTAGATTTTCTTCTGGATATTGTTTCCTTGGTGAGTCCTTCTGTCTTTCTTTCTTTCCTTCTTTCTGTCTGTCTTTCTCTCATTTCCTCTCACATTTTCATGCTGTTTTTATTACTCATAATATTTTCTGTGTGCTTCTTTGTCAGTTACAGATTTCTTTTTAGATTTTGTAGTTTGTGCCAGTATCATTGCAATTAATCAAGTATTGATACCAGATCCAATGTTAATTCAGTGTTAAGTTTTTAATTTAAAAATATTTGTTAGTGATTGTGTTCCGTTAACGTTATGAGCAGTACACAGCTCACATCTGGAGCTTTGTCTGATAGATGGCAGTAACATTACAGTTTGAAGTGTTTCTACCTTTTGTTCAGAGTGCTCCCATTATCACAGGCAGCAGCAGACCTGTAGCTGTATGCATTTCTATATGTCGTTGTTATTGTCCAGTATCTCCATTGCCTGCTTCACACTACAGCAGTATTGGGTTCCTTTGACACCCCTGCTCTTTTCTGCTCATTCTTTTGTTTCAGTCCTTTGATGTTTTAGTTCCCATCTTTTATAGGTTTCCTCTTTGGTGTTACATCTCTACCACAACCTTTGTTGTCCCTCTCCTACAGTCCTTTGTCACTCTTCTTGGGCTTTGAGTCTCAGTCTGTCTCTCTCTCTTGGCTCACGTACCTTCTTTTATCCAGTATGTCCCCTACAAGTACTTTCCACCACCATTAACAATTTGGCATCCATGTTGTCAGATTTGTCCTTCAGCTCTGTTTCTGTAATATCCAGTCTGCTGGATGTTACAGCCGCCATTTGGGTGTGTGCCTTGCGCCTGTCTGTTCTGTCTGTTATATGTGTGCAATCACTACAGAGGTTCAACAAGCCTGTGTGTTTAATTTCCCTGCCAATACTATTGTTTGCATCTTTGTAGAATTATGCTTGTCTAGACTGAATTTCCAATCTGAATAGTTTGGAAATCTCACACTCTTTTATTACCCTGTTCAAAAGCTTGTGTGTGTGTGTGTGTATGTGTGTGTGTGTGTGTGGAGGATGTAGTGTTGAGTATGGTTGTGAGTGAGAGTTGTGTGTAGAATGCTGTGTGGCCTGTGCTCTGCTCGCTCCTATCTGTTCAAACTATCTGCTCTTTCTCCTTGAAGCCTACTAGAAGCATGAGGGTAATCTGCCAGGTAAAGTACTGCTCTTTCCTGCTTTTTCACCTCGCCCTGCTTCACTGAGGCTACGATAACATTTCTGCAACGTCCTGCCAACATCCCTCAGGCCATCTTTGTTCCCTCCCTGTTTTGAGTGATCATTTCAGATCGACTGACTTGTCACTTTTTAATGCCAAAAGAAATGAACATGATCCCAATGGATTATGACATATCATCACATGTGGTGCATACTTAACCTGGCTGTTTGGTGTGGATCTTGTGAAAATGAAATCACCGCCCAGTGTGAATGTGCTTCTTTTTTCTTAAGTATGCATGCAGTTATATGCTACTGCAGTGCTCACATATTTATTAAGAAATATGACCCTTTTATTTTACTCTGAGTTAATGCTTGTCTTATAATTAGTTTTGTTTTTTAAGCCTTTTTTTGTTTGATAAAATCTGTTTGCTTGTTGAGTAAAAATACTTTCTAACTTATATAGATCATACATTTAATGACAAAGGTATCATTTCCTAAAATTTGAACTATAGTATAATGAAAAACAAGATAAGATTTAATTTAGACAAAAAAACAAAAAGCACACCCTCTTTAAATTCTAAGGTTTAATGTATCAGGACATAATAAAAATAATATGATCTTCAGCAGGTCTTAAAACTAGGTAAATGCAACCTCAGATGAGAAAAAACTAATCCAAAATGCAGAAGCAGTGTGTGGAAAAACAAAGTACATCATTTCTACTTCCATAAGAATTAAGAGGGTAACAACATTCAAGGCAGCTGCCAGTCTTTCCAGGAGTGGACATCCCGGCAAATTCACAACAAGGTTAGACCGTACAGTGCTCAGAGAAACTGCAAAAAACCACAAGAGCTGCATCTCAGACTCTACAGGCCTCAGTTAGCATGTTAAATTTTAAAGGACAGCTTAGGTTTGCAAAGTTGCATCTGAACAAACCACAAGACGTCTGGAACAATGTCCTTTGGATACATGAGACCAAAGTGGAGATGTTTGGCCATAATGTATAGCACCATGTTTGGCAGGAAGGAAACACAACAAATCAGCACAAACACCTCATACCAACTGTCAAGCACGGTGGTGGAGGCGTGATAATTTGGGCTTGTTTGGCAGCCACAGGATCTGGACACCTTGTAGTCATTGAGTCGACTGTGAACTCCTCTGTATACCAAAGTACTCTAGAGTCAAATCTGAGGCCATCTGTCTGACAGCTAAAGCCTGGCTGAAACTGGGTCATGTAATAGAACAGTGATCACAAGCAAAAACACAACAGAATGGCTGAAAAGGAAAAGAATCGAGATGTTGCAATGGCCCAGTCAAAGTCCAGACCTCAACCTCATTGAAATGCTGTGGCAGGACCTTAAGAGAGCTGTGCATAAACAAATGTTCGCAAACCTCAATAAACTACAGTAATGTTGTAAAGAAGAGTGGGCCAGACTTTCTCCACAGTAATTTGAGAGACTGATGAAGTAAAACAGAAAATGATTACTTTAAGTTTTTGTTGCTAAAGGGGATTTACAAGCTGCTGAATTTTGGGATCTGCTTAGTTTTTCACAAAATGCTTCTGCGTTTTGGCTTAGTTTTTGTTAAATAAATTAAAGGGTGTAATGTGTTGTTGCTCATATGACTAACTTTAAAACCTGATAAGAACTAGAAAATGTTTATTATGTCCTGATATGTAAAACTTTAGAATTGACAGCTTCTGTTTCTTATTTAGACTGTAAATAAGAAACAGAAGCATACAAAAAAAAAAAAACCTAAATGGAAAATTAGAAAGTTGCAGAAACTTTGCATCCTGAACAACACTAGACATTTTAAATATTCTGATGTTTTTAGCATAGTAGCAAAAAGCCTCTTCCATTTAATGTCAGTTGTGCAGTAATCTGCAGCTGCTCTAGAATTGGCACATGATCATTCTTGGAAACAATAAAACATCAAATTTGGCCAATCTTCTGGCCCAAGATCATTTGTTTTCCTGCACCTCCAGACTGTTTTCAGTGCTGCTGCTATTTTTAGATCCCTCAGAGGAAGTCCTGTTCTCTCCATTTGCACTTGTGCCTCTGTGATATCTACTGGATCTCCTCCAGTGTGTCAAAACAGGGATTTCTTAACATAATGTGGCAAGTAGTGTCAGTTGTGAGTGAAGATTGTGTTGGCGTGGCAAACAGACATGGGTGGCTCTCACCAGAATGTTCCTTCTCAGATGCCTCAGGTTGTTAGTAGAACTCTGTTAACAACAATCATAACAATCATGCTCCTGGTTACTGAAAACTGCTCGGCTTAGTTTAAAAGCTCAAGTTTGATATCCGTGGTGGTCATATAGGGATTTCCAAAGAGCAAATAAAAATAGCAGCAGTAGTGGAAGTGGTCCAGAGCTGAACAAGAGATCAGACAAATTAAATCAGGTAAGTTTTTTTTTATATGTATGGGCCAGTTAATGTAACCTTTTTTGGTCATACCTCATGTAAGTTAAAAATGAAAACATACAAAATATTGCACCATTCATTATTCGGCATTAAGACTTGCCCTTTGACATTCAGTCGTATATATGAATGTGTATTTAACAACATTTAATCAAGCAAACTGTGTTCTATTAACTATTTTGTAGAATTAAAGCCCAGCATCAGCATAGCTAACAAGCTTAATAACATTAAATAATGTTCACCTCTTTCAAATGCACAGTAATTACACTTAGTTCTTTAACTCAGTTGTGTTTTTTATTTCCTAACCTTTTTTAGGAGACATACATAGAAATCCAGACAGAGCATCTCCCTCAGCTGCTGTTGCGGATGGTGGCAGCTCTGACCTGTCACCTGCAGGCCCTGGGCCTCAGCGAGCTCACTCACTGCCTTCGTCTCTGCTCCAAGATCCTCAGCAAGGTACAGCCTCCGCTGGTGTCCCCTCTGGCCCTCCCGTCAGGCCCTCAGGCTCAGGGCCTCTCCAGCTCTACCGGCAACCCATCAAACTCAGCAAAGGACAAAAACAGAGACTCCGAGGACAAACAGGTGATTAAAATGTCTCAAAATGGTTTAGGGGAGTAAAAGTGAGTTGGTGTTTTTGATCAGGGAAAGAAGATAATAATTGGAAAGTGTTAGGGTTAATGACACTTTCCCACCACTTTCACAATAGTAACAAGATTAAAAGTTAGAAATAAAGCACTAAAAAGAGAAGTCAGTGTTCTGCCAAGCTCTGACTTTGATTGATTATTTAGTTCAGTCTCTGATCCTTTTAAAAAAACATAGACCCTGTTGCTGTCATACACAGATCAAACCTTAATTTGACCCGCTTCCCCTACAAGTTATTGCCCAAAAACTCATTAGCTTAGGCTCTGATGGTGTGTCCTGGTCCATAAACAGAGCCTCTTGGTGCCTCCTGCCAGCCTCCTGGCATGTGCCACATTTGGCTGGGTGGCCCTGCCATCCCACGCTCCCTCGACACAAGGCATTTGAAGACTATTCAGAACAAATGCTACATTCGGCTGTTGACGTCCTTCTGGTCCCTGTCCAACAACCTGGTTGTTTTAAGTGTTTGTAAGCCCAGTGAGCCATGATTAAAAGTTCAGTCAGTCAGTCCAGTGCCCAGAGCTGGAGAGGTCCGTGATGGTTTGAGAGAGACCCGTGAGGGCCTTGAGAGAGGACAAGTAAAAAGACAGAAGATGGTTACCCAACAGCTGAGCCCGGCTCGCTTTTTCCTCTGAGGAAGTAGAGGAGTAAACTAGCTCGAGATGCCTCTGGGGGTGTGTTGTATCCATCAGAGTGGAAACCCCTCTACATACATCCACTGAATACTGTAGCGTCCCCACCCCTACCCCCAGTCTGAGGGGCATATAAAGAACGTTCTACCAAACATGCCATCTGAGTCCAGGCTTCAGAATGTACACGCTACCTCAATCAAAATATATCCCAGGAAGCCCTGAGGCCCCCAAAGGAGGGCAGAATAAAGAAATGTAAGAACTTAAGTCTGTCGGTCTGTCTGCAGCAGGATGCTCCCTCTGGTCAGGCCCAGCAGCTGTGTACACAGCCTTACTATATAAAGACCAGTGTAGCCACAACCTTTATGTGTCTGCTGAGAGACCTCCACTATTTAACTGATAGTTAAGCACACAGTGATTATTTATTAAACAGAGTGCATATTTCTGACTAAATAAATTACAAGAATGCTCTGAATGAACTCTGGACAAAGTCTGTAATTTTCTGCTGCTGCTGAATGATACACTGCACTTCCTTTAAGTGTCTATAGATTAAATTATAGATGGAGATTGAGTTACGTGAGCAGTGTTACGTAGCTAAAAAACTAAGTTACTTCTTTAAGTTGCAAATGAGAAACAAATTCTGTAACTTGCAGCAAAAAATGCAGGACATATGCTTTACATATGCTTTTTATGCTATTAGAGATCAAACGGTCTGCTGTGACAGTGTCCATGATGGTGCTTTAAAACGTCTCCATAACCATTATTCAACCCTACACCCCCACTTTCTCTCAGATTTACTAATAAGCGGAGCACATTTGTCTGACTATAGTACAGACTAATTGATGCCTCAAGGAGGAGAATGGGCTTCTCTAACCTGTATCCATACTGTACAAATATTGGCTACTATTTCTGACACTGAGAGTTAGTAAATACCATAATATTAGTAATCATAACGTGTATTTAAACAGGGATGTTAATTAAGTATGCAATGTGTGTGTAATGCAGTCTTTGATTTACCTTTGCTACTGTATTCTTTTAAATTAAACTTTCTCTCTTCTTTTCCTTGTGGGGAAAAAAATAAAAGGTCATTCCTAAAATTTCTGAGAGCTTTTTGGAAAGTAGCACAGCTACAAATGCATAAAGTCTGCACATTTGCTGATCTCTCTTCTTTCATAATTTTTTTTCTTGATAGACTCTCCCTTCCACTCTGGAGGTGCCTGGCAATGAGGAGGTCTTTGAGGATGTGGAAAACACTCCCAGCTGTCGCTCCTCTGAAAGTGGTTTCACAGACTTTGTCCAATACCAAGGAGACGTCCCTGAAGAGACAGAGCACACCCCTCATCCCCACCCCACAGTCAGAACAGGTCGTCGCTCCTCAGGCCCGTGTCATACCAAACCTCTGGACAAACCTGTCATGCAGTGCTGCCTGGAGCACTTCCAGCAGTTTCTCTCCCGCCTCATCACCTTATACATTATTCCAGGGCAGGTGGACAAAGTTGAGGGTCAAAGAGGTGAAGTGACACACTCAGGGCCCCTGGTTTCAGAGAGCTCCCAACACGGTGATCGTGTGGATGTATCCTCAGGCTCTGAGATGGTTCAGTGCATTGCTGCCTTCACTGCTGCCTGCCAGCTCTTCCTTGAATGCTCCAGTTTCCCTGTCTACATCGCAGAGGGAAACCTCAAGTCCTCACCCACACAGGAAGAACTGCTTGGTAGGTGCAGTCTCTGTGATAATAAATGGACTGATAGTTGAGTACAGTTGTACATTATTAGAGTATCTGACTATTTATAAATAAGAACAAAGAAAGTTTGTGGACATGAGTGCATGCAAGTTAAGTTGTTAATATGTTTTCTTTCCCTCCTGCATCCACACAGACAGTGAGCAGGTCCGGCTGCCGTTGTGGCTGCAGACACTGATGGATGCCTGTTGCTTGGCCAGTGACTTCACCCTGCAAGGTGTAGCCATCTCCCTGCTCATGGACCTAGTGGGGCTTACCCAGTCGGTTGCCATGGTGACTGCTGAAAGCGTGGCATCTGGCGCCAGCTCCGAGTCCACCCAGCCCATGAGCCCTAGCCAGGGTCGAGTGGCTGTAGTCATCAGGCCACCGCTCACTCAGGGAATCTTAAAGCACATTGCTGACAAGACAGACTTCTTCAAGGTAGAGATCTGGTTTCTGACTACAGTGGAACTATTTGGCTTTTTTAAATTTATTTTACTCTTCTGACCCTGTTTAATCTTTTTCTCAGTCGGTGGCTCTGATTTTGTGGGACCAACTGAGCGAAGGAACACCTCAGCACCATCAGCGCAGCGTGGAACTCTTCTACCAGCTCCACAACCTTGTTCCTTCCTCCAGCATCTGTGAGGATGTCATCAGCCAGCAACTCATGCACAGGAACAAGGTCAGCACAGTGGGCACATTACCTGTCAGGCAAAAATCAGACACAAGAAATCCACGCTGAAGTACATTTCTCTTTCAGCAAATTCGGCTGGAGGCCCACGTAAAGTTCGCTGTGCTGTGGCATTTAACGCGAGATTTGAACATCACCAAGTCTTCTCCATTTAGTCGCACATTTGACAGGTAGATGTGAATCTGTCGATCATATGGAAATTGTCCTGATAAAAAGTATCCACCATTACTTTATTTGATCACTTTTTCTTCAATTCCTTTACATTTTTCCTTTGTCTTTCTGTTGTCCTCTCCTCACTTCTTCTGTCTTTGTCCCTCAGGTCTCTTTTCATCATGCTGGACTGCCTGAGCTATTGGGATCCATGTACCAGTGCAGTTGGACGGGCTTGGCTGAATCAGGTCCTTCAAAGACATGACATTGCCCGGGTCCTCGAACCACTCCTCCTCCTCCTGCTCCATCCTAAGACCCACCGAGTCTCCATTCAGAGGGTACAGGCACAGCGCCACTTGACCCAGGTCTTCCCTGAACCGCCTGAACGAGAACAGTCAGAACCCATTTATAACAGAGACTCTGGCTTCTCAGACAGTGAGCAGTAACCTTTACCACAGATTTTTTTTCTTTGATCTGTTTTGACGATCGTCACTACGACTCTTTAGGATAAGAACTTTTGCATCACTTTAGCTCTTTATGTAAATCTTCCTTTCATCTCTTTCTTACCTTTCCTTAGACTTCAGTCAGATCCAGGGTGAGAGGGTTGGACAAGAAGAGCTCCGAGGCTTGACAGTGGGTGACATGGAGCCGTTCTGCCTGACTGTAAATCCCTTGAGTGACAGCCTGTCCATAATGAGCCTGAGCAGTGAGAACTTGCATCTAGCTGGTGAATATCAGCCTGCTCACCAACAGGGGGAGCCTCAGAGTTCAGAGTCCACTGGTTCACATTCATCTACAGTGGAAAATGGCAGCTTTGAGGAACCAGAGGGAGTCAAAAGCACAATAAATGGCTCAGACCCACAGCTTGGATCCTCAGATGACACCTCTGAGGATTCTATAGAGGAAGTTGTGTCTTGTGTTATAAATGAACTCATCGACAGAGTTCTGCAGCTAATTGATGAGGGTACTCTTGAAATGTCATCTCCACCTGAAAACTGGCCCCAAACAGATACTGACAGCACCTCCTCAGATACCTCCACCGGTACCCGACTGGATTCTGGCCTTCCTCATGGCTCCAACCACCAGACTGTGCCGGAGATGTTAGCTGAAGGCACACTGGAGTTTCTCACCATCACACCGGCTGATATGTCAGCAGACGGACAGCACAAAGAGGGTATCACCCGCCATAGTTCATCACCTTCCATCGTCACGTTGCC
>VUQS01075144.1:5241-15820 GCA_015108495.1 Heterochromis multidens
GTGAATGGTACTAAATTGTCATGGCCATTGATCAATGGTCATGACAATTTGCATATTAATGATCATGAAACTGACCTCATGGCCCATTGTTAGTCAGTGGTGCTAGTTTTGGTCATTATGAAAATGTACTGTTTATAAGGTTGGGGAATCCTGCAGTCAGCTGAGACTGAAGAAGTCACTTGGATAGTGACGAAACGTTTCTCCCACTGAAAACGCTACGTCCAGATGAACAGATTCAGCTTTTTGGGATAACAGGACTTGCTTCCAGAAGGATTCTGGTAGGAGTCAATTTATCTTTAAGTTGATTATGTCCTTTAGTAACATGTGCTAAAATCCACTTTTATACTAGCATTATATTGGCTACCAGTCAAAAAGCTGCCATGATGGCTCATGTAATATCTTCTTATATACTTGTCAGAGAAAGAATGCAAGTTTGTGTTTTAAAGAGATTTTGTAGACCAACACTATAATATTTGCATATTCAAGATGTTTAATATGCAGTATGGCCTTCTCTGATGCAAGCAATCACTCATCTGTGACCCAGCATGTCCCAGGCATGTTCAATAGGAGAAATATCAGGAATGAATGCTACAAGAAAGCATCTGGATATGCTCCTGATCCAAAAAGGCCTGTGCTACTCTGTCAGCGTCAGGGCAGGCAGGGTCCTGCTGATAGAGCTTCCAGGCAGGGTGCTGCTGCAAGAATGGCACAAGTACAGGTTGGAGCACCTCATCTCGGTACCTCTGTCCAGTCAGATTTGCACCAAAAACAATCAGATCAGAGCTGGTACTCTCATGGACATGCAAGTCTGGGACAACCGCTCGGACACGCTTCCCAGGATCCAGCATGCCAATATTCTGGCCTCAATCAACTACACTGGCATGGTGGCACTGATGATAACGTTGTGCATACTCTTGTTTTTTGTGTTCTGAGGCCGCTGGCTTGAGAATACAGTAAATTTAACCAATTACGAGATGTATAAGTGAGTTCATTTGTGTTTGGTAAAGAAATGACCAATCCCGCCACTGACTTATACCAATCAACCGGAACTGAAAACTGAATATTTTGGGGTTTTCTAAGTGATTAAAATGTTGTAGTAAGAACTGGATTTAAAACAAATATTGAAAACATATTTCACATCATAAAACTTGCATTTCTTTTTTTGACTAATATAAATTATAGAATGTAGTTTGCTAAATCCACAAAAGTGGGAAACCTCAGAAGCAGCACACTCCAGCTGATCACAGACCTTTCACAAAAAAAAACAAATCTATTGGAGATCAAAATAGAAATGATTTGGTAACTGAGTACAGTGTTAACCAAATTATCTTACAAGTAGGCCTAGTTTGCATTGGTTGCACTGGTTGTTGTTTTTTTTAATATAAAAAACTGTTTCACATTGATCTAATTGATCTCAATTCCAAGTTTTGATTGTTTTATGCACTATTTGATGTACAGTAGTTATATACATCCTGTGAGCAATGCTGGCTTTCCTCTTGGGGCATTCACAGTATGCTACAACATCTGAGATTAGTGAGCCAGCTGCTGAGCACTTTAGGGCCTTCTATTTACAGTATCCAATGTTTGCATGGTTTTGATTTACTGACAACATACAGAAGCATGTAGTTTTTGGCAGATGGTCACTGATTTATGTACTTCCTGGATCACCAATGAGATTTGTTTGAGCTCAAAAATTTATCACCACAAGTTTAAGTTTCTGCAGGTTAATTTTCAGATTCATCACAAATAAGTGAAAATAAAATGAATAAAGTAATAAATAAAATTAATTTGTTCTGATTAATATTATTGGTAACCTTTGTTAGCCATTTGTAGCACTTGCTAGAACATTTTACATAAACCCACCTTAGCCAGTGGAACCTCTCTGAGTGGTCCCAGCAGGGAGCCAAAGACAACTGCGAAACCACATGTTTCACAAAGTTTTATTAATAAGTTTTGAGCTTCTCCCTCTCTCTGTGCAAAATGAATTGTCAGTGTTATGCTTTCAAATTGTGCCAGCAATCCAGTGTGGCAGAATATAGTTGTTTGTGGAAGGCGTACTAAAGAAGGCACTTCAGCGTTCACTAAATATTCATATGGTTGAACTAGTACAGGTGGTAATATGAGCAGAGAAATATCTGTGACCACTACATCTGTCAGTTCAGTTTGCAGTGCATCTGGCCTGTGTTGTACCAAAGCCAGTTTCTCTAAATAAAGACAGACTTTTTGCATCCCCAGCTCCCACCCTCTCTTCTGCACACAACACTTTCCCTCACCATTGCCAAGCGGCCCAAATTAAATCAGGCTTAAATAAGATATATCTCTATCTCTGTATGCAAGTTTAGACTGATCCTCACAGCAGCGCTTTGACATTTCTCTCAGGCCGTGGGATGCCTCTGAAGGATTACCTCAGTGGGAGTGGGCTGCATTAGCTAGCCCATGACGACTCACTCTATTGATAGCCGTGGCAGGTACACCTCAGCAAGGAGCCCTTGTGTGGCCTGTGGAGAGAAATGAAATGAGTATAAATTGTGGGTGTCAATTCCAAAGGGGAAAGCTGGTCATCTGTAAAAAGAAAAGATGTATGAGCACATAAAGAAGGGTAATTCCACTCTTCTGCCAAGAGAGGACGTGGAGGAGATGACATTCCCTCCTTTGGCCTGTGACAGGGCATCAGAGTTTCTTCTACTCTCCTTCAGACTGTTTCTTTCCCCTAACTTCTTCTTTCTTATTTGCTCTTTGACTTTCTGTCACACTCGCAAATATCCAAACTTTAGCGTTGGACAAGCAGTCACACAAAAAAAGGAATGGACACACACCCTCGTATCGATTTAGCTTCTGATTTGTGCGTCGCCGAGCTGTTGTTTCTCCATGTTAGAAAGTGAAGGGAGCAATGACCCAACTATCAATCACGAGTAAGACAAAAGCAACACCTTCTTCGTCAACAGGCGTGCACGCTATTTGTCAGGCGATGCATTGCATACTCAAGGTCGCATCAAACTGACAGCTGTGCCAAAGCAAATGTTGAACACCTTTTGATGCAGCCTTTACAAATTAGTTTAATGAGGAATTGATTTTCACTCCTCCTCTTCCATTCTTTTTCTTTTTTTTTCTTTTGTGAACGAGGCAGGCTGTCCCTCAGGCCCCATAACAGCAGGCGGTTCAGCTCCACGGAAACAACAATCAGGCAGAGAAGGAGAGCTGCTCGCCATGAGAACAGGCAGCAAGAAGCAGCTTACTGGAAGGAACGACTCACAGGCAGGACCATTCACACGATGACGGCTGCAACCTGCCTCTTTCACAGCTACACCAGGCTGCTGGGCTCGAATGGATAGAGACCCCCCCCCCCTCCATCGTAATGCTAATGCATTGTAGCCTAATGTTGTGGAAACAGATGGAGCTCAGTCATCAGGGTTGAATGAAACAGCAGACAGAGAGGTGGAAAACATGCTTCGGAGTGTGAGTGATCTCTTCAAAACAACAGAGGGATCAAATACATCAGGTCTGCTGCTTTTAAGTTTGGCTGCCTGGACGAGAAGAATAATGAATTAAACATGGGCGAGGTCTGAAGTAACATGGCTGCCCACCAAGCAGGAGGTTTGGAATTTCTAAGCTCAACATTTATTCACGACCAGCGCAGTGAATACAAAATATTGTTTAAAGGAGAAGAGCGTCTCTGACAGGAATAGTGAAATACAATTGATGGATCGCACCGTTATTGATTAGCTAAACACAGGGATTTATCTACCACTGACTGAAATGCATATAAATAATCGTCATCATCGTTTCTATTCCGCAGGCTAACAGAATGAGGAAAAAACTGCCAGCCTCAGAGGACATCATCCTGGCTAAAGAATGCCTTTGGCCTTCTTCCCCTTCCATAATAACTCACAGAGGATGGTCAAGTCCTTGTAAATGGGTTAATGAAATCCTAGACTTTACCCAGCTGAGGAAGAAGATATTGATCCCGCTGTGGGGAGGAAATCCTATACCACTGTGCCAGTTCAGATTAATCATAGGACCCAGTGTATGACATCGCTTTGCATAACGGCAGCAATCACACCCTCTGTGAGAGGAGTTTGGAATAACAATCAGTGAATGATTACTCAAAGTCAGAAAAGAAAAAGGCGCAACAAATATAAATGAAGATGAGTTAAGTGGTCAATTCAAAGAAGAAAAATCAAATCAAACTATTTCAAAAGTTTCTCGCCTGTATTTGACCTCATTGTTGTCTGGTGAATAATAGGCAATCCATATCAGTGGTGGTTGGAATAAAGTGTGATATGTTCCTGTGTAACGTGGTGACCGGCTTGATTATTTTCATTCTGTGAAAATCACACTTTTTTCTTTGTGACAAACATCTTTGATTGACCTGCCAGCTTTGCGGGGCCATCTAGCAAATCAGTGGCTTGCAACATTGACGCTAGACAATCTGCCTCCAGTAAAGGAAGGAGAAAGAATAAATAGTCATATTTGTTTCATTATAAAATGTCCCTGAACAGTGGCAACTGGCATGTCTTCAGACCTGAACAACTCAAGGTGTGGATCTGTCAGCAGTGATCCACAATAAGCCCCGCCAGAATAAGCGGGATTGGAGCAACTAGAAGTCCAGCTGGGGTGGATGTCTTCTCTGTGACATTGTAGACTATGACAGGCTTCTGTTCTTGCACAGACAGGGAGAATTTATGGAAATGGAAGCAGAGTGTTGAGACGGATGGTAGCTGATCATTGTCTGCCCCATGCAGCAATCAGGTGAAACCCTGCAGGGCTGAATTTAAAGCAAATGTGCCCTATAAATCTCCAGGTTTCCCTGGGCCGCCTAATGAAAACTAATAGACAGACTGTGAAAGGAGCCATCCATCCTCCTTGTTTCCCCGCCCAGTAACGGGCTACTTTCCTCTCGGTTCTGAGGTAAAACTATAAAGTGTTTACATGCCAGTTTCTCAAGGGGAAAGTCATGTTAAAAGTAAACAAACTTGGGCTAAAATGCTTTTTAAAAACTATCATTGACACCTAAATATAAGCAGAGGTCATAGCCTATGTTAAATATGGAATTTGTTATCTATCACTGACAGCTTCAGGGAGAGGAAATGTTACTCTATTTACTTTACAGTGTCCTTTTTTTCGATGCATGAATGTATTTCATCAATATTTCGAATTTAAAAAAGAATTTCTGTAAATATCTGTGTTGAGTACCAATTTTTTTGCACTGAAGAATGACATGGAGTGTGGTTCCTGAGAGGAACCACTAGGAAGGAGGCAGAGAGAGGATGGAAGGGGAAGGGAGGGGGGCAGGGAGACAGGGAGCCTGTTGGTGATCTCAGCCTGCAGATAGGCACCACGGAGACGTTCCTAAATAGAATGTGACTTTGATTTCTCACCTCATTTCACTCTCAGCTGTCAGATAGGTTTCTGCTCAGATGACATCTCCTTCACAACGATGCGCAAAAATGTGGAACGGGTCAGAAATGAGGCAGCTGCTGCCCTACATGCCAGACAGTCTCTGGGACATCATCACCTCTGCTGCTCTCCTGTGACTCACAACACTGACAACAACATTTAGAACAACAAAACTTAAGGCACAGCCATGCAAATGATGCGCCGCACTTTTCTAACACCCCACCACCCCCTGCCATTTCTGTTCCCCACCTCTGTATTTTTGTCTGCTTCTGCGTCTCCCTGTGAGCAGCCGTGACCCATTTACCTCTGATCAGTCAATGTCTTGGTTTTACCAGTGCAGACATGTTGATGCACAGCCATCTACTCTCTGTCACACAGGAGCTCTATTAGCAGTTCCCTCTTTAAAAAAAAAAAAAAAAAATTGGAGAAGGAGGCTTTTGGCATCATCTGTGTAAGAAATTAATTTTTGGATATGATTGTAATAAGAAAATTACACACTAATTAATTAATTAATTAATTGCTAAATAAGTAATTTTCTAATGCTTTTAAATCCAGCAGTAGCATCAAGATTTTAGTTGACACGCTGTCATCAGTAACAGGAAAAGTATCCAATAAAACAGTTTAAAATCTGGTCATTTAAAAATTTTCAGTTTATTTATGGCTTATGCTCCTACTAAGTAAATAAATAACGAATAAAGCGATTGGATTAGATGAAAAATGCAAAGCTCATAAAAAGTTGATGCTTTGGAGATCCGTGGATTTCACAAGTCAGTGACAAAATGTTGGTTATTATAACAAATGTCATCCATTTTAAACATTTTAATGACCCATCAAGTCTGCAGCAGTAAGCAATAAGAATACCTGTTAAAAACTTATTAATAAATAGATGGTAGTCTGAAGGGTCTGCAGACCTATTACATAACCTGAGAAATATAATTAGTTTAAATAATCATGAAGTAAATAAAACCAGTGGTTACAACTTACAAACCCTTTATAAAGGGTGCCTTGCATGCTAGTACATTACCTCTGTATTGCAAACATTTAACTTACAAAAGGGTTTCTTTTATATAACATATAGAAGTACTTTAACACGAAGCACAGGGCATTCAGAGAGCCTTCACTGTGTTATAGGTGTATAATTCATTTAAAAATGTGTTTGCAGTGTCTCAGATGATGTCAGCCGGAGGTGTCTCGGTTGGAAAATGATGAAAAACAACAGCAACACATGGCTATTTCTAGCTAAGCTCAAACCTCCTGTGCAGTCTGACCACATACAATAAATAAGATATGTGTCTCGTTCCGTAACTTCATCCTGCCTCCCCCTCTTGATGGTGTTCTCATCTTGAATCCCACAAGGGTTTAAACAGGATTGGGGCATATAACCCAAGTCACGGACAGGCTGACTGGTACGGAGGATCAACCAGCTCAAACTTCAGTCCCCGGCCATAGATTTTTTTAGCCATCAGGGACAGCTCTGCAACAGTATCTACTAGAGCCGTCTAGTGAGAACATATCAGACTCATATCTGTGATCGGCCAGCTCGGTCTGTGTAAGAGACACCAGAAAACTACTGCTGTCCTTGTGAGGGATTATTCTAGAAACATCCACACTAAAACAATCTGCCTGTGCTTGCTGGATCAGGTCATTTTCAAACCTGTTAGCAGTTGCCCCTGTGGTGTCATGAGGCCTACATACCACCTGCTTGGCTTGTATTCCGACCAGCTCTGCTCCACTTGGCCAAGAATACTATCTCAATGAGACAGCTGGGTACTGGTAACTACTCTCCAATGTTTCATCAACAGGGATTCATGTGTTATTCATTCGCCTCGGCTGCTGGCCGATGGCCATGTAATGACTGTTGATCACTGCGGTTGTATGCTGGATTGAGATTTTTGCCCTGGTAAAATCTGCTGTTCATTATTCCTCAGACATCCCTAAGCCAGGCACAGAGCCGCTGTTTAAACCATATGAATAACCTAATCAAGTCGACATCCTCGGGAACTATAGCTGCCTTATAATCAAATTATAATGAAATTCTCATGGAGTCTCAAAAGCATCATAAAGCTCTGTTCAATAATTCACATGGCAAATATGATATTACCAGATCTTGTTTATAAATTCACTAGCCTGCCACCCATCGGTGCGCACTTTTTGCCCCAGAGCAACTCTGGCTGATCCTTCAGCTGCAGAAGTCAGAGAGGGCTGGCAGCCACAATATTAAAAAGGAAAAGCCACTTGCTGGTTCTGCAATATAAGTGTAAATATGGGCACCTTAGAACAGCTGGGTTATGAATAATGGAGGCAGGTTGCCCTTGGTATTCATGGGAGGGGGAACATTCTGGCACTCAAAAAACAGAGAGAGAGAAAGTTCACAACCCCTAGCTGTACTTCTCTTTTCTTAGCTGCCTATTTGCACACACGGCCGTCAGATGCCGGTCAGAAGTGAGACAGCAGCAGCAACACTGGCGGATGCTGCAGGCCTTTGGTTGAATTCGCTTGTCTCTTTTATCCCCTTTTCCTTCAGAGATGCATATAAAATGCTGCTGGAGTGGGATCTGTTGCTGCTTGTGACAATAAATAAATAAATGACTCAATGCCCTTGCCAGCTAGCATTAAGAATAGAAAGAGAGGTCAGGCGCCTTAGGGTGTGAGACAGTGCAGTGGGGTAATTGTGCAGTGACACTGCTGATCATTTCGCAAAAGAAAAATATAACAGCCCCCACAGCGAACTGCAATCAAACTTAGCAGAACTCAAAGGGGAAAAACATGTATTTTTATACTTTTGTTCCTTAAGACCCTCTAAATTGTCCATATTGATTTTTTTCTCCATTAACCAATTACTGTCTCAGTTCTGAATTAGTGTCTGTTCACTGATGAGTCAGGCTGTGGCAAGCCAGCTGGGTCATCAGTCACATCAGACAGTAGTTTTGTAGGTAGACTGGCTACAGTGTAAAGACAGAAAGAATATACATGACATGTGATAAGTTGCTGGTTGTGATGTGGTCATTCAATATAATTTCTTCACTTGGTAGGAGCTCAGATCCACACGAGATACTCTCACTTCTACATGTACTATATTTTAATTTTGTGATGCAACCACTTCCTTTCAGTCTTCCTCATTTACTTCTGCTTCTACGGTGACTTCTGCTCACAACTTCTGCAACAACAAGAGTTATAGTGGAGGCACATAAACCATAAGTCACGTCACTTTCAAATGTGCTCTAAATATGCAGCACACATGTCTTCATTTGCACTAAGTATTGAAGAGGGGAAACATCACATCCAATCCTCTCTCAAAAACCAGCAAATGTTGATCACACTGCAATTAAAAATACAACGTTTTTGAAATACAACTAACTAAATCTAATTGGTAAATTATTTGGTTGTGAAATGGTTGCCATCAGACTTCATCCATACTCCATCAACTTATGTAAATACAACCTCAGATAAACAAGAACAAAGACATATTACATTGTGTCATTATTTGTTTAACAAAAATTAGGCAAAAATGAAGAAGCAGTGTGTGAAAAGATAAGTACATCCTTATGGTGCGTTCCTGCATAAGTTGGAAGTCGGAATTTCCGAGTTCCTGGTTGGAATTTGAATCTGGAACGTCCCCTCAACTCGGATTTCCTACTCACAAAGTCGGAGCAGCCCCAGCAACCCCAAGTTAACAATCCAAGATGGCGGCAGTGAACATAAACAGTAGTAAAACTGTAAAACTTTTAATCTGTCCTACCACTGTTGTGTATTTGTGACTCACCAAATAAGCCATACGCAGAGCACTGACCAGGCTCTATCCATGAACGTGCTGCAGTTGTGTTTTTAAGCACAAAAAAACAAGTATTATGCTGTATTGCTAGCGATGCCTGAATGGCTGTACCTTGCTAAAAACCAAAACAAATCCTGTTTATCCTCGCTTACTCTCGAATGTGCTAACTCCGACATCCGAGTTCCGAGGTATCTGGAACGCAGCATTACTGCTTCCATAGGATTTAAGAGGGTAAGTAGCAGCCAGGTGCTAATAATCAAATGCACTTAATTAATTGATCATCAGCAAGTGTGATCACCTCTATAAAAGCAGATGTTTACAGTTTACTGCTCTGGAGCGTTCAGGTATTTGTTAACACAATGTAAATGAGGAAAGACATCATTAATGATCTTAGAGAAGCAATTGTTGCTCAATCTGGGCAGGGTTACAAGGCCATTTCCAAACAGCTTGAAGTCCATCATTCTACAGTGAGAAAAATCATTTGCAAGTGGAAAACATTCAAGGCACTTAACAATCTTTCCAGAAGTGGATGTCCCAGCAAATTCACTCCAAGGTCAGACCGTGCAATGCTCAGAGAAACTGCAAAAAACCCAAAAGCTACATCTCAGACTCTACAGGCCTCAGTCAGCATGTTAAATGTTAAAGTTCATGACAGTGTAATTAGAAAAATATTGAACAAGTATGGTTTGTTTTGAACGGCTACCAGGAGAAAGTACTTCTTTCTCCTGATTGTATATACGAAGACACTTACTTTTGCGTGAGCATGTGTGTCACACTAAGCTGTGACAACTAGAGCCTTACCCATGTATCAGTGGGGCTATTTGCCAATATATGAGTATCAGCTTTTACAGCAAATGAAAATTTAAGAAGTAGAGACAGGAAAACACCCTTCAACCATGTTATGAGTCTTGATGTTGCATAGTTTGTCCATCAGAGGGCACTCTACAACTTCCCTGTTGGCAACAACAACCAGCTGATCAGAGCAGAGTCGGGCAGAGCATACACGAGTAATCCACAACTTGTTGTGACAATAAAACAAGATTATTATTATTATTAAACTGCACTGCCAAATAAAAAAACTACACATAACAAATGTTAGGGAAATCTGCTTATGTTTCGTGTATCTGAGACAAGCAAAATATCAGTCGATATAACAGATTTTTGAATGACCAAATATTGGTCTAAAAAATCCTACAGTATGTCGATCAAGCTGTAGTGACAGCAATGGTCCCATTGCCTTGCTTATAAGCAATATAAGCCTTTGGTGTGTGACATTTAAATGTGATGACCCATTAGTTGAGCAGGGTAAGTTGTGGTGTTAAAAAGGAGGAGGTTGTGAGTGTGATATTATTGTTCTTACTGCAAGGATTTTATGTGCTTTGTTGTTCTGATAGATTAAATGATAATATA
>VUQS01075145.1:48806-75182 GCA_015108495.1 Heterochromis multidens
TTTCTATGCATACTTCACTACTTAAGATAATTGTAAGCAAATATATACACACACACACACACACACACACACACACACACACACACACACACACACACACACACACACACACACACACACACTCTCTCCCCAAGGGAAGAAATCAATATACTGGCTCTGGTGAGGTTGGTATTAGTGCAGCCACGAAAATGGCTATGGAGCAATGTAGTTCTCCCTGTATACAAGAGACATCATCACAACAGCACAGTACAGGTTTGAGTGTGACAATGCCTGGCCAAGCACTTAACCCTTTCACTGTCTCAGGACAATGTAAACAAAGGGTCACAGAGTGCAGCAACCACAGGGCACAAACCAGTGGAGGAACATCTGTGTGCACATTGACATTAAAACAAATGCGTTATGGAGATATGGACAAAATCACAGAAGCCTTGGATGGATTTTTTTTTAAGTTTGTATTTCAAATGGCATCCAAACAAATCCCACAGAAGATCCAGCTGAAGTTCCTCAGAGTCATGATAGAGCCTAATCCAAATCCCTATTTTGCACATGCGGCACTTGTAAGAGGCTACTGAGTGACCATAACTAGGCAATACTGAGTAAAGGAAGTAAAGCAGGACTATCCAAAGCTAAGACGTTTCAGTGATGAGGATAAAAGCAACAAAAGCACTGCAGGTACTGTTACAAGGCGCTGTAATACATTGTTAGATGTTATTTTATCTGATACGGTGAGGGCTCAAAGGTCTTTTCAGTCCCTCACTCTTCTGCAGAATATAAAAGCAGTAACAAACACCACTGCTGCTTCTGGTGTCTGAGACATGTCTGGTCCACTGCGGGCATTTGTTATGAGCTCTCATGTGTTCTATGAGAATATTTAATCGGAGCTCTCTGTGTGTGTACGCTGCATGCACAGGCTGCATAAGTCACAGGCTCCCATTCCGCCACAGAAAACAGCTGTAATACAATGCATCCCAACACCAGGAGAAAATCTAAATGCTGTGACGCACAAGAGTCGACAGAGCCTTTAATTTAATATTAATGGTCAAGGAAGTGGCCGCCTTTCACTTTTGTTTTCAACGACTTGAAATGTTAGGGGTCTTCCCAGCGTTGCAATTCCGAGATGTGATTAACAAAATGACTCATTACCATGTAACAATACAGCCCCGGCATGCGCAAAGGGATATGATTCTAATTACCCATTGGGGAACATTAACAGCAGTCTACAAAACAACTGTAAACTGGCATATCTGCACGTGTTTTGCTCCGTGGTGCGCTCCTCCTCCTTCCCGTCCAACTGCGCGGTAAGTCAGAGTGGCCAGAGTGCATTTTTAAGCATTATTCAGCTTCTTCTTAGAGGACTTAGACAAACTTGCAAGGAAAAGTCCAAACACATCTAGACGGCTTGACATTATTTCCATTCACATCACATTCATTCACTCTCATTTGAGCCTTACCGGTGTTGACCAGCCAAGCCACTGTTACGATGGTTAGAGGGACGCAGTAGTTCCACACGGTCGCGAAAGCCATCGCTGGTATTCCCCTCTGATATCTTGCTTAATATTCCTCTTCCTAGGAGAAATCAGAGTGACATGAACCCGCAGGTTCACTCTCCGACAGCGCCTTTAGCGTCTGTGTGTGTGTGTGTGTGTGACAGGGCGCGTGCGTGCGACTGTGCGTGAACGAGTGTGTGCTTTGTCAAACGTTCCGAGTGTAATAGCAGGTTTTTACATAGTAATGCTCCCCCTCACACACGCCCACTTTCTCTCCCTCTGAATGCCCGAGTATGATGCCTTAGCCGGTTTTTCTTGGTTGCTTTACATTGTAAATATATTGAAAAGCTTGCCAACTGGGCGGGCCTGAATGTCTTTCTAGCCAATTGCAGAGAGCAGAAGCAGGTGGAGGGGTGTGCGGATGTGAACAAGGGGCTGGGTTTTAAAAAAGAAATGGGCTATCCAGGAGGAGAGCCGAGGAGGGAAGGAGGGCTGAGTCTTCGAGTTAATTGAAATCAATTCGCTCTAAATGTGATTGATAACCAACATTAATTTTCCGACTCAAATAACCAATTTATTTCAAATTCCACCCCAAGGACTTAAAAGACGCAAGGCACACTGATTAAGATGACGAAAATGAATGGTTCCTATTGTTCAAATTTGGAGACAAGTATTGCAAAATGTGGCGTTTTCTAAAGTCGAGTGGGGAAAAAACACGTAGATTGAGAAACGTGTTAATTTGTAAGATGGCTCTTCTTTGGAAATTACTGTTTGTCTATTTGGTGGTAAAAAAAAAAAAAAAAGAAAAAAAAAAAGAGGAAACTCACTGCCAAATCAGTCCATGCAGTAGCCTCTGGGTGGTTTGAGATTAAATTCTGTTGCAGAGGCTGCTTTGATTCCAAATAATGTGCATAGGTCTCATCAAAGTGAGCAAGAAACAGACCTGAGTGTATGCTGTTAAATCACCGTTCACAATGACGGTAATAGCCTGGAACAAAAACTTGGGCTAAGGATGAGCCGGTGTTTCTGATCATCTGTAGTCAGGGCTTATTAGGTCCTGCTAAAGGGGCTCTTTAACTTTACCCTCATGCTGTGGCCACAGTTTGCCCATAATTGTGTTTTCCAGTCAGAGAGCGCTGCTCCATTATGAAAATTGTTTCTCTCTCCACATCTCTTTTTCTTCCCTCTCTAATCTAGTGTTATACCATTGGACTTGTAGCCTCCAAGGCTTGAAGTCATCTTTTTGAAACTGTATCTTTGGCGCCCCTCTCAGGTAACTGCAGGGATGGCACGTCACAGGTCTTAAATCTGCTTCCGCCTCTTTTTGACAAGTCCTCCAGACATTTTGGTCAGTTTAGTTTGAACAGTCAGGAAAGTTCAAGCAGCCAGTAAAGCATCTGGGCAGTCTATATTAATATTAATATTTCTACTCTTGACTCCCACAAAGTTGCTTTGAACTCTCACCCCCTATCTAACCTATACTAATGGATCTGTGTTAGATCTTAAGGTCCCTGCTTCAGGGTCTCTCCACTCAGGGATTTTATTTCTCGACACAAGTTTTAACCTTGTTGTTTGGCGATGATAATATCTGCCCTACTCATTTCCCAATTCCCATCCCATCCCATTTTTCCCTGTCAGCTTCTCTGCGAGTGTTTGTTCCCGGGTTGGCAGGGAGTCGGTGGCAGCAGCTCCCCCGCACCAGATGGGGCATTGTCAGGAAGTAATGAGGGGAAAACACCTGCTTCTCTTGCGAACTCCACTCCTTCATTTTCAGCCATTTGACACAACATATGCAGAATGCACATACAAACTCAAGTGACCGTGACGAGAACAGCAGTAGGCAATGACATAGTGTTACAAATGCCTGGTACTGTAATGCATTACTCTGTGCGGTGTCATGTTTGGTATAAGTCACCTTTACATGTCGGTTTGTGTGCACTAAGGGCTGCTAGGGTACCAGACTAACTGCGAACACAAGTGAGGAGCTACTTAGCTTTAATGTCACAGTACAGATCTGCATCCTTATCCTGACAGGACCCTGTGTGCACTAGACAAAACACTTTTAGGAAATCTGTATGCACTGCACAGCGCCTAAGCTGTTGTCCGGTGCTTTATCCATTGAGACACTATCAAGGTCAAAATGTCACTGTAAACTTCACTTCTCTCTCTCTCCCAACCAGAGCCTTGTACCTCAGGGAAAGCTCCACTGTGTGAAATTCCTGATACATAATCTTGTCATTTCTTTTCATTTTTTTTTTTTTGGCCAAACGTCAGAAGACCCAAGACCAAAACCCACTAGGGAGCACAGAATGATTTACTCATGACTGACTCAAAGGCCAAAACAAAATGGTGCTCACTGGCATTTAACATTCAGGAGAGCATTTTAAATTTACAACATTGTATTTTTTCTCCCTATGAAGCGTGATCTTTTTTCTTTTTTTTTTTTTTTTTAAGTCTTTCTGTTTTGGTTAGAGTCTCCCTGTCTGTTGTTTCTATACTCCTTGGCTTGACCTCAGACATAAAGCAAAGCAGAAGTTTGTAGAGTTGGAGAAGAAATACAAGGAGTCTGTAAAATGCTAAACAAAGGATGGCTGCTGCAGAGCTGAGCTGTACAGGGGGCTTGAATAATCAGTTTAATAACATTATCCTGGCTGTGCTCTGTGGCGCATGCACCCGTTAATGGAGTGTCAGTGTTAAACTGCCGCTTTGCCCATTATTAACAACGGCCTACGGTCAACCACACACGATAATAAAAACCGCATAAAACCCAACATAACTTCAACAGACAAGCGTAATGAAATTCTCAGCATTATGAGCACGGTTATGGTAATAAGTGGTGGTGGTGGTGAGGCACAGCGTTAAGGGTTACAAGGCAACAGAGGAGAAAATTAAAAAGATGAAGTTGTAGTCTGTGATGCTTTTTTTGGTGGTGGTGGTAGTGGTGGTGGTGGGGGGGACACAAAGACTAATCTAGTCTAGTTAAAATAGAACTTACTTGTAATGGCCAACTGTCTCTGTCCTTACAACTGATGGGAAAGCTTTCAAGGTTACTTGCCTATGTGATTATTCACATTATGAGAGTCTTACTTTGTGAATGCAACTCTATACACATGTATACAAACTGACTGAGGGTGAGTGCTTACAGGCAGATGGGAATAGAGGCAAGAATGCACACGCACAGTACTCTGAGTAAAGGTCATTGCTTCAAAGTAAGGTCTTTCAGACCGAAGAGGAAGGTTGGTAAACAAGCTGATGCAAGCCCGAGATGGCATTGGATCGAGAGGATGTGCGGCCAAGCAAGCATGCATGTCCGGCTCTTACCATGTTGTCAATACTCCTCACCCCCTTTAGTGTCTCTTAAATGGAACAAAATCAATGGCACACTGGAGGATGGTAAATAATATTTTCTGAAAGCCATTTAATACCACAGAAAATCCCAACTACATTGAATTAAATATTTGAGTGCAATGTGCTGTCACAGTAAAGAGATTACAATAACCTTCTCAAAAATGCTTTGAGCTGGTTCCACTTTGGAAAACATGAAGGTTGAAAGAGAAACAAAGCAACAACATAAAACCTTGTCCTATCACCCAAATGATTCATTCACAATATACAGCTGAGCAATTATGTGTGGAACTGAAAGAGAACTGAATGTAGCATCTTTACAGTGCTACGAGTAGAATCCTCATCATCATTTTCTAAGAACGTAGCTCGCCATTTTTCACGCTGCAGTATACATGAAAAGAAAATTGCCCACCTTTCTGTCCAAGATGCATAACTGCAGCATGCTCCCACAAGCCAAGCTGCTTAGGCATCTCTAAAGCAATCATTTGCCCTTTAGTTGTTTTTTTTAAATACCCAGCTTGTTGCTGATTTTGATTGTACTCTGCCATATAATATCTCCCAATATTCCTATTTATTGCTTTATGACATTCTTTATTTTTCTAGCCAACAACTCCATCTCTCACTCCATCCTTCCATCCATTCTTCTTCCACCTGCCCATGCAGTTACACCAGAGGTTGTTTGTCTCCGCTGGTGGAGGGTAGGGACTCCACACTTGCTTTGTAGATCGGCTTTTTCTGAGACCGGTCATCACTGGAGAGAGGAAGAAAGGAGAAGAAAGACGAGCATGATTATCAGTATATCGATCTCTCAGTAGGTACTCGAAAGGTATAAGTGAGGAAATTATAGACTAGAACCGAGCACTGGAGGTGCACCTGGCTGCTGATATGAAAGTACATTATCCTCTTTTTCACTATCTGTATCTCTTTGTGCACACATGCTTGTATACTCAGCACAGGTTTGTAAAGTTTAGTCATTGTTTCTAGGCCACCACAAACACACAGAACTCTTGACTGGTGCAGAATCTTATGAAAATTCTGCTTTTTGAAACTGTTTTTTAAATCTACATGGAAAAGAAGTTAATGGGTAAAGCTGCATTGGGTCACGGTGCACATTAAGGCGCTGTCAGCTTTCACGATTAATGGGAGTTCCACTAATTTCCTTATAATTGCTGTAGCCTTCTTTATACTTTTATACTAGACATAGAATTTAACCTGCTGTCATAAGCACAAGCTTTTGGCAAGCAGGAAGTGCGTGGAAACACATGGGAGAGGAGGGAGCATGAAAAAGATCAAGGATGAGGTCAAGTGGATCAGGGCTTCTGAGATTGAATTTAATATTCATGGTGGTTAATGCCGTTTCAAATAGACACAATTCAGCACATATGGAAAGATTTTTTTTCTTTTGAAAGAACAGTCACAGAGTGAAGTATACACCATGGTGTACGTTGGCACACACGCCTACACTCACACAGTGACTGAAATGGCTTTGGTTCACATGAGATCACACTAGACGGAGTGAAATTTTGTGGAAATTGCTGTAATCATTTAAAAAGCTATCCTATGGGTAAATGGAAGGGGGGTGACTGGATAAACAAGCACAAACATTCTCTTGCACTGAAGACATGCAATCCATCAAATTTTAAGCACGCTTTAAGAAGAAGATCACATCTAAAACAAAGTGATGACCTAAGATGACAAGACACAAACACACAGTGGTTTCTTACATGGGTCCCTTGCTGGTCTTGGTCTCTTTGGCTCTGCGGCACAGGAATACGATCATGGAGAGGATGAACACCACAAGAGCTACAGCTGCTGCCGAGGTCATCAACATGAGACGGCCATCACTTGTCTCATACCAGCGGGCATCCTCTGTGAGGGAGACATGAAGGGAAACATGCATCACACAGAATGTGAAATCAGCAAAACTATTCACATCCTGCCTCCAGGCAAAGCTTCTAAAGGCAACCTCATGTTTGTTTGTGAAAGAAAAGACTGTATTCCTGGAGTTCAAACTGTTACAGCCCTATACAGAGTACTGATCTTCAAGAAGTCTGCTTGTTACAATTTTAAAAGAACTGGCTGATCATCCCTGTTATGTGCACAATTTTCCAATTTAAATGTAATGTTTGAAATAACGTGGATTTTGTGAACCCGGTCTTAAGAGCTGTGGACAAAGTAAACACTGAAAAATTCAGGTTATGGGTACTGGAGGCAGCAACAAACACATGCTTTGTCTGTTCATATATACAGTACTTCCTTATGTTAAGAGGATTTTTTTGTCAGCTGAAGCCCTACAGGTTTGCACTGGGAATGTTTGCTTAGGGTTTATAGAGCCTTAAAGCAATAGAAGTAGCATGCAGTGTTTTCTCACCCCACTTTCAAGGATGAGCAAACATTATTCCAGTATTTTTATTTTTTTTCCATTTTAAATTAGTGTGCTTCAGAGAATTTACTTGATGAACTGTGGAGCACAGTGACCAATAAGTCAATTGCAGCAGTGACTTGATAACTCTACCATAAAAACAACATTCATTGGCTTAATTGCATTTTTAGAGATTGCATAATTTCAACTATTGAAACTATAACGCTTATAAATACTATTGGGTGAGAGAAGAGCATTTAAACACTGCAGTATATTAACACTTTGTAATCATTCACAGATCAGCAATAAAGATGATGAAGACAGATGAGTTTCTGTTAACTGGATTAGCTATAATGTTGTAATGGAATTATTTCTGTGCTTGAAAGCAACCATCATGTTTCATGAGAAAAAAAGTCACTTTATCAATCATGCAGATTTAGACAAAGACAAAGTGAGGCTGTGCAAACGTCTATCTACAAGTCTCTTTCCAAAAAAGTGGGAAGCTGTGTAAAATGTGAATAAAAGCAGAATGCAATGATTTGCAAACAAATTGAAAGTTAAATATAGAAAACATGTCAAGCAAAGAAATTTAATTTTTTATTGTTTTTATATTTGGGAAAAAAATTATAATTTTTTTTTCCCAAATATAAAAACAATAAAAAATTCAATTGTGTGTGTGTGTGCGCACACTGCATTACTTTTTCTCTTAACAACAATCTTGCTGTTTCTTTTGAAAGCAAATGTTTTTACTTTTTTTTTTCTGGATATTGGATTTCAGCTGCACATTAGTTCAGGGAGACCGTGAACTGTTGGGCTTTTAATTTGATAATGTTCTAAATGTTTTTTTTTTGTTTTTGTTTTTTTTAAATAGATGGCAGGTCTGAGATGCAGGCAGGCCAGTTTAACACCTGGGTACTTTTACTACATAGTCATGCTGTTGTAATGTGCAGAATGTGGCTTAGCAGTGTCTTGCTTTCCTGAAAAAGTCATCTGGATGGCAACATGTGTTGCTCCAAAACCATTATATACTGTATCTTTCAGGCTTGATGGGTCTTCACAGATGTTAACGTTACCCTTGCCATTTGAACTAATGCTCCACTGTGCACTGCTAACAAGCTGTGGGGAGATAGACACCCTCTCTACCTTTAAGATTAGACTTAAAACTTTACTTTTTGATAAAGCTTATAGTTAGATCTGGATCAGGTGAGGCTGAACCATCCCTTAGTTACGCTTAGGTTCAGGCTGCTGGGGGACTTTCTGAGCAATTCTTCTCCACTCAATTCTTTTCACTCCTGATGTATTTATACAGCACTAATGTATGTCATTATTTTGTCTCTTTTCTATGGTTTGTGTTTTGTCCTTCTCTCTCTATGTTCTCCTTTTCTCTCTCTTCCTCTCTCTCTCTCTCTTCTTCCCCCTCATCCCCCAACCAATCGCAGCAGATGGCTGTGCCTTCCTGAGCCTGGTTCTGCTGGAGGTTTCTTCCTGTGAAAAGGGAGTTTTTCCTTCCCACTGTCACCAAGTGCTTGCTCATAGGAGATCATTTGATTGTTGGGGTTTTCTCTCTAACACTGAATGATTTTTATCTCACATCTTTATATTCATGTGAATATATAAATAAAACTGAACTGAACTAAATTGAATGAGATGTTTCCTTCCCTCTGGATGTGCTGTCCATGATTGTCAAAAATCATTTTCAATTTTGATTCAGTGGACTAGATTTGGCCCAGAGAATCCTGTAGCATTTCTGTGCCTCATTTATATGTTTCTTTCTGTGCATGTTAGAGTTTTAACTTGTAAACTACGTTTACTGATGATGGTTTGCAGAAGTCTTCCTAAACCCATGCAATGATTTCTATTACAGAATCATGTCTGGTTTTAATGCAGTGTGTCTGAGTGAGGAGCCTAATTTAATTCAATATTGTAATGTATATAGTTTGTGTATGTATTATTGAAAAATCCAATAGGACTATACAATTAACACTGGGAAATGGCTTATAAGGATTTCTAAATTCTGTATCTCTTTACTATGGTGCATTTACACACCATCACTTGATATTTCAGTCAAAAAAAAAAAGATCAAAGTTCAGTTAAAACCATTGCTCCTTATAATTACCCTCTTATCCTTTAGAGTTGATGCAGTTGTACTATTGCTATTTGTTTATGATATTTAAAATGTATTATATCCTCAGGTATGACCCTCTTACATGTTTGACATTTTAGAGGTAATTTCTTTTTGGACTTTGTTACCCTTTTTTTACGTGAGGTTTTTTAATAAATGTTTTTACTTCTCTTTGTTGGGGCATTGCAGTCTTTTTCATATTTCTTTGTAATTTCTCTTGCAGATACATTAAACCTCAAGCCTATACTACTTCCCAGAAATTTAAAGTATCAAAGGTCTTATAGCTGACAACTTCTGCAAATGCTCCTGATGACGTAAAATCATCCTAATACCTGACCTTTCTGGTGATATTTGACTGCAGAAAGGAAATGAAACATAATATTTAGTTTTGTTTTTGGTCAGAGGACTGACAAGGAATGACTGATGAATTTCCCCTCAGTTATGAAGAAAGCCTTAGTTTTCAGAAAGAGGAACTGTACAACCTTTCTTAATCGGTACAAAGGACAAAGGGCCTTGTCCAGGTAAATCTTTTCTTACCAGGCAATACAGTAATGCTGATAGTGCGTTTCTTGGTGAGGGACTCCACAGATGGATGCTCAGCTGAGCAAGAGTACTGTCCTTCATCCATTGCAGTCACTTTTGACAGTTTCAGTGAAGAGGAAGGCAAAATCCAGTCACTTCCCTGAGAGAGAAAGACATACAGCGGAGAATAACCGAATGAAGCAAATAGAAAGTAAGTTTTATTTCCCAGATTGTTCACAGCCTTAGGACAACAGCTAAACACATACAAATTAAAACTGTGCTTAGTTGAGCGGACAAGAAAAATGGAGAACATACAATGCCATGTGACAAAAAATAAATAAACAGCAGAGGAAGAGAAGAGAAAAGGGAAGTGTTTTTCGGCAGATTTGTGCAAGGATGGAAAATGAGAGCAAGTGAAATCTAGATTGGAAGAAACAGATGGACTGGTAGTAGGACAGAAAGACAGAAATATCAGCGGGTATTCAGCCCTCAGAGAGCAGCCCCAAAAGTCCCAAATAAAGCGTATTTACCTGAGCAGTAATCCCAATGAATGAACACACACTGACACAAGTCAATAACCCAGATAACACCATCATCCGCAAAGAATGATGCTGCAACAACACACTGTTAACACAACACATAATGAGATGGCAAGGGAGTAGGATGAATTGTTGACACAGAAATAGCAGCACTATTATGAGATAGAGCTCAACATGGAAGGAAACAAATAATAGGCCAAACACAAGGATTGAAAAACAAACGAACGTGGAGGAGAGTTTAAAAAAAAAAAACATTACACCATGCAAATGATTTGGCTCCTGGGAGCTACAGTTCCTGCCAAGAAAGTCCATTTCAATTTGAATGGATCTGAATTAAGAGGATTTCCCATAAAGGCCAGGTCTGGCCAAAGCAGCATTTTGTATGCAAATCCACTGGCTCCCAAAGCAGTGGCCTGTTTCTGCCTCTGTCCTGCTGTCATTACCGGGGGCCAATGTGCCCACGGCGGCTGTCTGTCAAACTGTGCCGTTCTGATGCCACTTTCCACCACACATCCATTTCTGTCAAACATACAGTGGGCTTGCAGACACAGACAGAAAAATTCACACACATGCTCATACCAACTGTGAGATGAACATTTTGTTATGTCATATTATTTCCCTGAATGTATAATTCCTTTTTTTCTAATGGTCTCATGTGATTTATGTAATAGGGGCACAAATGGATGAATCATGTGCGCATACAATAGCAGGCACTGTCACTTATACTGATTATAATTATTAGTCTTCATCAAAGTGACAGTGTTGTATATTAAATAATCACACAAAAAAATAAAAACCTAAAGTATTACATATGATCATGCGGAGGACAAACAGTATTAACAGCATAAAATGTCCACTGAATTGGATTTGGACTTGTAAGCTCATTTAAAACCCGGATTAGCAGTGACCCTTTAACAAGCATATTAACCCTAAGCCAACTTATCAAGAGGAATAACAAAAGGGGAAACTTGGCAAGTATGTCTGCCTGTCCCAAGATGTCTTAATAGTTGCATAGCTTCATTACACTTCTTACATAGTGGTGGCAGTAGTTGTGATTTGGACGACACCTTGAAAGCATAATACAATTTTCTCACCGCAAGGACTTGGTGTATCGCCTGACTCATCAACTTATTCTTGGACTCCATGCCAGTTGTCAGTATGGCATTTTACACTGCAATGTCTTAATTTCCCTTGGGCAAGAGTTTCTTCGCTCAGCAAAGAGTCCAGTTGAATAATTCAATGCCGGTTAACCAAACACTGAAAAAAAAATCATTAGAAATCTATCCGCATAATTGTTTTCAGGTTGACTGGCTCTTGTCTAGACCTCATTAAACTATTAATCCTCTGTAAGTGGGCAAGCTGCAATCCCCAGCGAGTGGTGTGCCCAAGCCAACCGGTCACTTAAATACAGAGCATTTCTTCTGTGAAGGGGATGGAAAGACGACAGGCAAGGAGAAACAAGTGGCTTGACAAAGTCAGAAAGAGAAACAGAAATGGAGGAGAGAAAATCAAGAGAGTGCTTGAACAAAGGCAAGAAGCCAGTAGAGACCGGGTGAGAATGGAAGAAGACAGGACAGAAAAAAAAAAAAAAAGAGGTCAAACCGAGAGAGAGGGGAGAGAGGGAATGGGAGAGAGAATGACAAGTTTCCAAAAGCATAATGAGGGCATTGCCACTGTGCTCATTCCCGAGGCTTTCTCACCTCTTTGTGCCAGAAGTAGTTCGGCTCCTCAGATGAGCTGGCAGAGCAATGCACCACCACGTCGTCTCCGAGTCGCACCTTAAGCTCATGTGGGACACCCAGGTAGCTGGTGTAGCCTTCCCTGGACAGTGACAGCTCTCCCATATCTAAAATACAGTGGGAATGTGAAAGCATGATTGGGCATTAATGAAGCAGGAAATTTAATGTACGCTGAAACAACTTTTTCAAGCATTCAGGACGTGACTCAACATATGTTTGCAGTGGCAGCAGCTGGTAAACACTCAGATCTTTTAAGTATATTTGAGCATAAATGCTCAAGTATGAATGCCTCCCAGTGGAATAGACTGTACCAAGCGGTCAATAATAATGATAATAGGCTTCATCTTATTGAAGTCTTTAGAGAGGCAATGTTGTGAATAATGGCTCATTTTCTCTTCCATCTCAATAGATGGCCCACGTCCATCCAGCTCTTGGCTTCTTTCCTCCTCTGTCTCCTTCAGTCCTACACTCCATTCTAATCTTTTCCTCATATTGATTACCCCTGTGAGGCTGAGGAGCCTATCAAACAACATTATGGTCGATTCGATGGCCACTGAGAAGATAGAGGGCACTGAAAATCTGACTAGCTATGCCAAGAATGACATTTCATGAAACTATGCATTGATAGCTGATACCTTAAAACCTGAGCCGCACCAGGGGGACATGTCTCTGTTTGTCAGTCTTTCATAGGTAAGAGTGCATATTTGCATTGGAGCTGTACTTTTTGTTGTTTTTGTTGTGTAACCTCTGCAGTGCCATTGTATAGATATGTCTATTAATATTTAATATGTTTTTCTATCTCTCACTGTGAAGAGAGCTGTGTCCACAATGTCTGAAAGATTGTCTTTACCTCCTGCTGGGTGGAAAATATGACGGAAATTGGTTTCACAGTCTCTCTGTTCAATCATTTTAAACTGTTTACCGGTGTATATTTAGGTGTTTTATCCTTCTTCCTTTGTTAGCAATACTAGTAATCTCAAATATGCCACCGGTTTGCTTATTGAAAGTGAAATTCAACAATACCATGCATTATTTTCTACTCATATATCTTTCTAGGTTTTCGCAGACGTCTGTTTGACGTCTACAGCACACACACAACATAAAGATCTAAGGTTTAATTATTTGTCAAAAGGAAAACAAGGCGTCACAGAGTCACTGTTCCTTACAGCTCCAACACAACTCCCACCCACACCACCCCAGATACTCACAATGCACTTTGAAGGACAGGGGCTGCGAGGAGTTGTCTGACTCGGTCACATTTTCGGCATCGGACACACAGCGGTAGGGCCCCTCATAGTATCTTCCTGCACGGGGAATAGACAGGACTAGCCTGTCTGCAGTCTGCTGGATCCTCAGTGAATAGTAGCACAAAAATCTCTCCATAACTGGATGCCAGCCCTGCATGTACTGTTAAAGAGAAAGAAGGAAATAAAAAGAAAAAGAGACTTCAATTTTTATATTTACTTTTCAGTAATGGAAATTATCTACTGCAAATTGCAGCAGCTGTATAATAGTTATTTGACCTTACATAAGCTCAAAGACTAATAAATTAATATGCGAGTTATACACATTGGCAGTCTAAGGTTATACAACAGTAATCACATCCCTAGTGATAGAAATATGGTTTAATTAAATAAATAAATACAATTGAATTATTACTTGGCAGTCTGATTACATTTTTGCTGTAGATCTTTGAAGTAAATATGAAATTCAGGAGTAAAAGCTACATTATGATTGACATTATTGTGAATACAACAATCCACTGTGGTGGATCACATTTTATGAGCAACTGGAACTAACACTAATTTGAGCTATAAATGTTATGAAGGGACAATGTTCACTGAGCTTTTGATGCTCATAAGCAGATTTCATCTTTATTTAAAAAAAAAACAAACAAAAAAACAGTTTTAAACTAACTTTAGGAATAGTAATAAAATAATAACAGTGAGCTCCTGCTCTGTGATACCACATCTCTAATGTTACAAACAAAACTGTGACATGTGCATCCTGATTTGTTCAAGTGCACTCTTTTCCTGTCTTACCCACCCATGCATTTGTTCCCAGCTCACCTTGGAGAAGACCTCAAAGTGGACCTGGCTGATGTTGAGGTCGGAGTCTGTGTATAGACACTCAAGTGTGATCATCTGTCCCTCCACAACTGGCTCAGTTGGCCCTTTAATGAGCAAAGTTGCTGCATGTGGACAGACATAACAGATGATTAAGTGAGAGGGTGCTAACCTGCACTGGGGATGTTGATGTATGTCCTGAGCATTCCTTTCAAAACAACTTCTTCCCTTTCTTCAGATTTATTTCAGGCTCCTGGAGAACCTTGGAGTACTCATAAAAACACCACAAGCACATGACCAACAGGTTTTTCCACTTTACAGACTGTTGATAACAGAGACTGATTCTCTTTCACTTGAGGCAAGAAGTGCTGCATAACATGGTTTACATAATTTTTTTCACAAGAACTGAATGTGAGGCTGGCCTCCGCACATAGTACATAAAACATTTAGCTTCTCTTAGCGTCAGTCTCTCGATAATTCTACCAACATTTCCTGTTTCACTCTGTGTCTCGTAATCACAAGGGAAAACCCATCAGTGTGACAGAAGAGGAAAACAAAGCCTTTTCTCAAGAGAACAGATCAACTAAGAGACACACAGACAAGCAGACAAACAGGCGAGCAGACACCATACGAAGCCCAGGGGCTTCAGCTGTATGAATATATTTATGAAAGAAAGACCAGAACCCCGCTGAAAGATTAAACCAATATCTCATTACAGACGAGCAAATAATATTGAGCTCTTTGAGAAGATTGCATAAAAGTCCGTGAGGAATATAAAATATATTTACCATAACTGCCATAAATCAGGGCGACCACTACAGCAAGTAGAAGTGCTTTCATGGCTGTGGGAAAACAATATCAGCACAGATATCTGAGAAAACGTTGTGGGCTCCTGCGCACTTTCTAATATGAAATGAAAGTTTGCCCAGTATTTATGTATAGCAGGGTGTAGGTGTGGCTTTCGTCTTTTTTAGGAAGTGCGTTCAAAAAAAAATTTAAAATCCAGACAGCATAAAAAAAACTAAACAACCAGGCACATCAAGCCACAAATAAACGGCTTAGTAAGTCTTGTTACCTATATCTTGTGACTCATTTGTGCTGATAGGCATACACCAGAAACATTGTAAAGTGAACGCAGTGTAAACGAAAGAAGCCCTGCTACTGCTGCTCCAATAATTAAATTCAGTCGCGTTGCGTCACTTGTCTCTTAGGGGAATGGAGTCCGTCACGTCTGAACACGTTGAGGCCGGTGTTTTTCTGAAGAAGTTCACCGGAATGTGAAAGCACTTGTGACACGTTACCGCAGAGCTGTGCAATTTCCAAGCGTGCTATGTAAAACCGGGGAAGCAAAACATTTTACGCTTCATTTTCTTTGACCTTTGATTGATTAGCTGTTAACCGGAGCTGAACCGCAGATTCTGTGGCTGGGCCTCTGATGCGCTGACCTACACATGTTTGAGTCATCTGAATACGTGCAGACAGCTCGTTAAAAACAATGCAAGACAACAAAGAAGCTACCTGTCAAAAGCCTATAAAATGTTATTTGCACTTGTGTGTTGTTGTGTCTCCATTTAGTAAAACGAACTGGATAAACATAAAAATCCATTTTCCCTAAAAGCGCCCTGAGGGAGTGATTGGTAATTCATTATCATTGCCATTTCATTGCAAATGTTGTCAAACACTTCATGGTTCAATGTTTTTATTGCATGTTTTTTTTTATTGTTATTATTAGCGATGGTGACATTTATAGACCGCGGTGTAAATGTGCAGTGGACATTCATGGGGTTTGGTGATACTGTGGGCAGTATTTTGTGAATACTGGGATTAGTATTGGTAGAATTGGTTCACTGTAGATAAATAAGTAAATGAAATAAAATAAAGTAAAAACAACAAAAAAAAGCCTTAAACAACATATTACTAAAAAAAAACATGACTACAGTACTGTGCAAAAGTCTTGAGTCACCCTTCATTTCTTTATATTTTGCTAGGAAAATGGGTAACAGGTGCAGGGATTTATTGAAACATGCAAACATACATGGAAATAAAGTATATATTGCAAAAACAGAGTTTTTACAATTCCAACGAGCTTGAAAGTCAATATTTGATATGACCATCTTTATTCTTTAACATTGCCTGAATTCTCTTAGGCAGCTTTCTTGTCATTTCTTTAATTAGTTTTCAGGAATAGTTCTCCAGGCTTCTTGAAGGACATTCAAAGCTCTTCTTTGGATGTTGGCTGTCTTTTATTTTGTTCTCTGTCAAGATGATCCCACACTGCTTCAATAATGTTGAGGTCCGGGCTCTGGGGAGGCCAATCCATGACTGGTAGTATTCCACTGAGTGTTTTTCTATCCAGGTATGTTTTTACTGCATAGACAGTGTGTTTGGGATTGTCAAGCTGAAAAATGAAGCAGTTACCAATCAGACACTTTCCAGATGGTACTGCATGTTGGATCAAATTTTTGTGTAAATTTTTATATCTCAGCCTTTTCTCCCTGTTTCCCTTCCTTAAGAATGGCTTCTTGATAGCCACCCTGAACAGCAGATGGATCAGCTGAATGCCCAGATGCATCGCTCAGGTCCTTTGTCAGGTCTTTGCTGGATTTCTGTTTCTCAAGGACATGACTTTCAGATACTGTTGTTATGCTGTAGATAGCTTTTTAGACCTGGCACTTCTTCTTTTGTCCTCTGCCTGTCTAGTTTCCTCAGATTTTTAAGGACACAGTGCACATCATGCCGAGATATACCAAGTTTCCGACTAATAGCTCCTTGGGAATCAACTTGTTGGTGCAAAAATACTATTTAATACCTGTCAAACTGTGTTATCTTATTTCTGTAGATGAAGCTAAAGAAATGGGAACAAATGATGTGTTTTTGCGACAGTGCCTAAAATTATAACTTTTTCTTTTTAAATATAATTTTTATATCATTTGCTTCTTCGTTAAGTTGTCTGGTTCATCCCTTGAGTTAGGTGCCTTTTTTATGCTTGCGTGATTCATAGGTCAGTGTTAAGTGGCTTAACCATTATTACATGTTAATTTAGGTCAGTTTAAGATACAAAACAAAGTCACAAACTTAATATAATTGTGGCTCTGAGTCACTTGTGAAACGTGTTTTTCTAAGTGGCTGTGGGGTAAAACATGCCAGTGATGTTGGGGCAAGTTGAGTCAGTGGCTTAATGTACCCCAGAAGGTCAATATAAAGTACTGTATGTAACTAGCAACCTCTGTATTTAAGTGTTTTTTTTTTTTTTTCAGATATTCAGATATATACAAAGCATCCTTTGATATTCTAAAGAGAGCAATAAGGCAAGATTCAAAAGGGAGGTCCACAAGGACCACAAGACACACAGAATGACAAGGAAGCGGTGTAGGCCTATCAACAGAACAAGTAAAGGAGAAACCCAAAGAACAGTTCATGCCAGATTAGCAAAAGGCTCATCAGATTTTAGATGATAACATGGAGTCTGAACTCCATACATACATTATTTCTGTAGCTATCACCCAAAGTTTACTGAAAATGTTTAGGTGACATGTTGACCAGTAGGATGCCAGCATATGATTTTACCTAACAGATTTTGCCTGTGTTGAATTGATGTGATTAATAAAGAACAACGTAACAAAATTCTGTTGACTATTTGATTTAGTGTCAGTTTTTTTCAAATTTACCCCTAAAGAGCTATTTTACCCCTAAGTAGGCAGGTTGTGCATTTTTTTGTTTGTTTGTTTTGTGACAGATCATTGTACTAAAACAATGATAATGTGAAAAGTTATTTTAATTTCAGTGGGTACACAACAACCTCTTGTTTATACAGTAACTATTATTTGAAGCATGTGCACTTTTATTTTGAGTAAAACTGGCTCATGTCACTCTGTTCTCCCATACACATACACTGTATGTCCTCCATGCCAAGTCTAATTCCTGAAGGCACGGCGACACTACTTTATCGAAAGATCAATCCGAGTTTTTGTTGGTGTCGTTCCGCAAAACATCCAGCAGGCGGCAAAGTAGAGGACGTAGTAGAGCTTCGGCGTCCACAGGAAATAGACATCCACAAAGCGGAAGTACTGAAAGGAAACATCGAGTATTTTTGTAGCTATCCAAAGGGGAAAGTGAGAGACGATTTCTGTGTCATACAAGAAATTTGTCATCACAGCCACGCCGAAGTATGGACAGATAGTGTTTGTTTAACTGAGTAAGTTGACAGTTTGACGCGTAATTTTAAGATTTTGCCTCCATATGTCTTCTCCACCGGATTCGCTGCTAACGTTAGCTGCTATTGTTTTTAGCACGAATGTTAGCGCAAACTTCGGTGTTTTTTTTAATTGTGTGTTTTATTCGGTGAAACTCCACAGCCATCATTAATTTACTGTCTGTTTTCTTTATATTTTGAGTGTCGTATTTTTTCACTAACTCGGTTAATGTTTTCAGTAGACCCATGCCATTGTTTGTCGGCTAAGTTGTGTGGCTTGGGTCTTGGCATACTTTCGGTATTGTTCGGGTAGTAGGGATGTTAATAAGTGTTATATACAGTAAATAAACCCAGATAAAAGGCTTTACATTTTAAGTGTTAAGCACCAGGTGTTAAATTAAACTATTTTATTTTTAGTTTAAAACCAAGAGAAAAATAAACCCAGCGTTTTCTTGAGAGTTTGAAAAAAAGAAGACAACTGTTTGTGAAGACTTTTCATCCAAAGACTTCTTCAGTACTAAAAACAAAAGGTGGAGAGTCCTGGGAATTGTCCCCTTGGACGTGGTCCTGAGGGTCGTTGACCCACTATTAATCATGTGACTCATCACATGAGCCTCATGAGTCATTACTATCACCGGGGGTTAAGGGTGAAACCACTGTGAGACCTTGCCCCACCTTATCATTTGACCTATTGAGGTCACCTGAGGCAAGGTGTGAGTGCGGGTTGAAGCGCCTGGGAAGGGATCTCAAGACTGCATTGTAGGTTGTTGATAACTGGTGTTGTAAGTATATCGGTGATAATCGTTCAGTGGGTGTAGATGGCCATCACCTCAATAGGTCACATGATGTACTGGGGCAAGGTCTCTCAGTAGTTTCACCCTTGACCCACGCCTTTTTTCACACCTTGGCTTGTGGTGGCTCCCATGATCAGTCAGTGGGTCAACAACTCTCAGGACCACCTCCAAAGGGGACACCCTGGAACTTAAATACCTGGAACTCTCCACCATTTGTTGTTAGAACTGAAGAAGCCTCTTGGATGAGAGGTGAAATGGCTTCACAAACCTGAAGAAGTCCAGTTGCCTTCATTTTTTTCAAGCTGTCAAGACTACCATGACCTGGATGATTGAGAACTTACACAGACAAAAACTCAGCGTTCTTGAGTATAATTGGTAAATAAAACGGTGATAGAAGCCTTTTTCACAAATGTCCTACCATTCAGCTTAAACAGCTTGATCAATTTCTATAGTAACTATAATTTCTGACTTTTTAATTCCAGATTTACGGCAGTGGTCCTGGTAGAAAGGTAATTCATCACATCTGTGTTCAACTTGGATTGCCGCTGAGGGTTAGAGAAATACCTGCCACAACTGTTTTGCCCCTCCGTGACATTCCAGAGTATCTCTGATTTTCCTGTAGCCACCAGCATGGCTAACAGCACTGTGACAGTGGTTAAGGGTCTGCCGCCAGGCCCTGCGGGCAGAACTAGTCCAGAGGGATCTCAGGTTAGTTAATTTTTTGCTTACCAGAACCAAAGGCCAGCACCTGTGTAATAACTCATTGACTTCATGTCTGGAAATGCCAAAGTTTGAGAATATTTTATTTATTCCATGAAGATTTTATTTTTTACATGGAATATTGTGAACATATCAGTGCAAAACTCATGGGTCCTTACTTTTAATGTGAGAAAACTTCTGTTGTATTTTTGCAATCTTTGACCATCATCAAGCTGTTATGCAGACCCCACAACAACTGCACCCGTTAGTGTTTGTAAAAGAATGATGGATGCATCTTCTTTTTTTTTTTCTTTCCAGGTGCTAAGTAAGAAAAAGCTGCAGGACCTGGTGAGAGAGATTGACCCAAACGAGCAGCTGGATGAGGATGTTGAGGAGGTTTGTCAGTGGTTATAACTGCATTAATAAATTATGCCAGATTTTTTTTCTAGACAGTAAATCTTACCAGCAGTAACAAAAATTTCTGTAATGAATAACATTTTAATTTTGTTGCCGTAAAGCTTTTTTCATCATTTAGAATTAAAACCTGGCTAATACTGTTAACAGCTGAAAATGTGACATTTTTTCAATCTATTGTGGAACAGATGGTTTCTTTTCTTCACTTTTTATGGTTTTAAAAACCCCTGTTTTCTTCTCAGATGCTGCTACAAATTGCGGATGATTTTATAGAGAGTGTAGTGACAGCAGCCTGTCAGCTGGCACGCCATCGCAAGTCCAACACCTTGGAGGTGAAAGATGTTCAGTTACATCTAGGTAAGTTGCTTGTGACTTTTTTTTTGAAGGATTGGGTCATTCTTTGTTTTGTCCAGGGTTTAGTGTGTGCCTTGAGCTTTCACAAAAAAATGTAAGAATATGAATGCCTGCAGTTATTGGATGGCAGCTGCTAACAGAAATGTTATCAGGACTTCTATTTAATTTAATACTACATATCTTATGAGGAGTTGATGTGAATTATTCATTTCTTACTATTACCTGTTGGCTATTTATATTCAAATTTTGTTGTTACTTTGAAAGCACAAAGTTATTTAGCAGAGTTTATATGCATACAAAACATATATAATTAAATGGATTTTTTTATTACTTGAATCACTGAATCAGAAGAGCTTCATGGAATATTTATAGACATTTTCAGATTGAGGTTAGGTAAACTATCATCTGCTTTTCTGTGATCAGTTTGAAGCACACACATAGGGAGTTTAGATTATTTACTGTAAAGCCTTGAAAATGTAAATAGCCATTTTTTGAAAATGAGATGGAAATTAAATCTTTTCTTATAGACTCAATTATTTGCCAGATATGATAGCTTTGATATCAGTATCTTTTGTAAATTATGAGAAGTTTAAGTCTGTGTCCTGCTGCCATTGTGCACTGCTTTTCTCAGAGCGCCAGTGGAACATGTGGATTCCTGGTTATGGCTCAGATGAGATCCGGCCGTTCAAGAAGGCTTGCACCACAGAGGCTCACAAACAGGTGAGTGATTGCCTCTGCTGGACATGTTAGAATATTCCTGTAAATGGCAGAGAGAAACTTGAGTAACTGCTGATCTCATATTTGGCAGTATGGTTAATTTGGTTTGTATTAAAATGAACACTTGGCCTAATTGTGTGCATTTATTTTCATTTCAGAGAATGGCACTGATCCGCAAGACAACCAAAAAGTAGCACGACTAAGATGATGTACCCATTCTGGTTACTTTTTTTTCTTCTCTTTTATTTTCTTTTCAGCTGGGATGGTTTTTTTTTTTGACTAAAGAATAGAGAGATGGTATTGGTGGATGTATTTTTCTTGACATTAATGTTTCATTGTCATAGCTCCGTAAGTTTTGAGTGTTTTGCCAGAGTCATTGCACAATAGTGGTCTTTGTATGTTTGATTCTGTATTGTTGCCATTAAGCTAAACCTGGCAGAACTTCATTGCATCTTTGTCAATAAAAAATAACTCAAATACTTCTTTGGTATTCTTCATTGCTTAGATGTAAATGTTGCCTTACTCATGTGCCTTCTTAGAAAATAAAATGTTTCCTTCTTTCTCATTAGAGATTATCTTGCAAGTTAAGTATAGGATCGATTGGGACTCCCTTTTTTAATAACTCCATTCATACAATAGTTTTTCGGTGTTAATTGAGGTTTAGAATACCAAATTCCTCCCGTGGGATGGTGGCCATGTGTACGTGCTGTTGTGTATTAAGGTTACTGTAGTAGGTTTCATTAACACAGTTATTTAGCAAATCATTTTGGCCTTTATTTTTTACTTTTGTTTACCTTGAAAGATTGCATAAGAATAGGAAATGCTCTTCAGATGATGACTTCTCATTGTTAGAAATAAATGACAGAAATGACCAGTCAGAAGGTTGGAGTATGGTGTATACCAGACTTAAGTTAGTCAAATTACATGGATACATTAATTATCTGAAGTGGCTCACATTTATTAGTCAACCACCTAGTAGATTTAGAAATGCCACACTAATCTGTATTACATTAATACACCACAAAGGCTAAGTTGTGATCAAATTGACTTCCTGCACGCTTGCAGAGAACAAAGGACAAAGACTGATATTCAGAAATGACGGAGAACTACCTGCCATGACTTAACCTATGGTTTGATTTGCAGAGACAAAGAAAAAAAAAATTCTAAATGCACCTGAGAGGTTTAATTTAATGAATTTTAACAGAAACACCTAAAGGCAACCAGGCACTCACAGGATGTGTTTACTAGTGATGTTACAAGGCAACTGTTCAGGCCCATAAGAGTAATTCAAGAGACAAATGAAGGCTTAAGACAATATTTGTAATCTCAACCAAGGGACCAAGTACCTTAACTGCTGCCTGTAATTGGCAGAACAAACAATATAGACAGAATCTCAGATGTGTGTCCTGGAAATGGGTTTAAAAGAAAATATAGAATGCTTTTGTGGAGCAGTGGCCCCAACCCTCTCACTTGTGACCGCTCAAAATGATAAACGTGTTTGCAACTACTTCTTATAAATTATGTCTTTGTGTGGACACAATCTGTGCAGACTACCCTGACTCCCTGACCTCCAGGCTGGTGGAACCAGTGTATGGGTCTCGAGGTAGAGAATTCAATAATAGAGAAGATTGTTAATTTCTTCTCTCACTTTTGAATAATTGTGACTCTGACACAATTACATCTTTAGCACCCATTAGACTAATTAGAGAAAAAGAACAAACAACTTGTCATATTACAGCTCCTGCCCCTACTGAACTAAGGTTAGTAATGACCTCATGAGTCCATTAGTCTAATATGCTGTGGGCCTGGCATCTCACTAAAGAGAGAATTACCATATTTCTCTTATAAATACAGAATATAGATTATTCTATTAAAAGTCTACAGTTTCACTAGCAGCTTTGAGTACTTTGTAAGTCATAATTTGAGCTCAGTGTTACGAGTGACATTGAGCAAACTTAAATTTTAACCTAATGGTGGAGCTACAGTATATTAAGATGAGAAAGGTTATTAGACTTTACACTGAAAATTTCAGTCTCATTAAATAACAATCAATACAACAGGAGTCAGACACACAAACTGCTGATGAAAAAAAAAAAGTGAGCAAAAAGTCTAAAAATACCAGTTGCACAAAAAATATGTAATAATAAACGGACCTCTTTCCCTGTTTTATTTCACAAAGCCAAAAAAATGATCAGTTTCTTATATTCCTAGATTATCTTCACAAAAAACGTGCAAAAATACTTTTTAATACCAGTGTGTTTTATGATTTTCATGCTTTACAGTAAAATGCCACAACCAATCCAACCTGCTCACAGCCACTTTTCGGTTTTACAGTCACGTGAGTTCACATAGATGGCCACCACATGTCCACAGTTTAACCACAGCACTTTTTCTTGTTCTTGGTTGCTGTTCTTGGCTGAGGCACGCTGGCTCGCTGTAACTGCAGTGCCTGTGGGGCAGTGCACTTGACTCCATCCCAGCCCTCTTGCAGTTCTATCTCTCCACTCAAAAGGCCCTGGTAGATTCGTCGAGTGAGGAGCTCGAAGGACTCCCTTACATTTTGTCCAGACTTTGCAGAGGCCTCCACATAGGGCGTTCCTAGCTGCTGGGCCAGTTTCTCAGCCTCTTCTCGGCTCACCACCCTTTCCCTGTGAGCATCTCGGTCACTCTTTTGACCCACCAGGATGAACAGAACCTTATGTGGCTGCACTCGCTCACACACCTCAGCATGCCAGTCTTTAATATGGTCAAAGGAAGCTCGATTGGTGATGTCAAACACTAGCATGCCTCCAACTGAGTTGCGGTAATAAGAACGGGTCACTGACCTGAGGAAAGAAGTGAGACAAAGGGAAAAAGAACTGGATATTTTAATATTATCAAATAAACCCCCACCACCACCCCCAAAACCCATACTGGTAAGTAGAATTAAAATTTATGCCCTGTTCTTATGAGCAATTTACAGCTGGACTGTATAACTTGAGCTTTTTTGGATAAGCATTCATACAAACAATCTATCTCTTTGCAAGAAACTGAAAACCACTCTAATTAGGCCTGTAGTTCCCCCATGACTTATTGATTGTTTAAACCAAAGGTCATCTAAACTGTCAGTTGGTGAAAACTTCATCTAAACAGTTTCTACTGAAAACAAACCTAATTTGGCTAAGCCTTTGGCTGACTAATGGGATTATAGATCCCATCCAGAGTGAAGGTAAATGCAAACAGGCATAGTTTGCAATTTGCTTCAGTTCATTCAGCTGGAGAGCTGAAAAAATGGATTTGGAGACAGAATGAAACATGTTTCTTCTGGTTCCTTTATTAAATACACCCAACATGGAAAATATTGCATTTAAAAGAACTCCATTTTCAACTCAGAAGTATTGCACAAACTGCATTTCTGTACAGAGTGCACACCTATCTTGTGACACTGACAGGGTGGATACACAATCATAGCTGAAAGTAAACATTGAAGAATAGCTCTGGTGTGAATGGAATAAGCCGCAGTTCATTTGTCATTCACAGCAAAAGTGTCTCTGAATTTCATTATTTGAATGGTGTCTTTGTAATGTGGTCTAATACATTTAAAAAAAAAAAAAAAAGACATGAATAATACCTAGACTCCAAACATTAAGCTTAAATCATTGTAGACAGACATCTTGTCTAAAGGTCATCCATACCTGAACCTTTCCTGTCCAGCTGTGTCCCAGAACTGCAGCTTTACACGGACCCCTGGTTCCACCTCCAGGAAGTGAACATAGAAGTCAACACCTACTGTCTCGTTGATGGACTCCATGAACAAGTCCTCTGTGTAGCGTTTCAGCAGGGAGGACTTTCCCACAGTGGAATCGCCCAGCATGATGATCCTGAATTGGTACTGCCACAAAGTCAGGTCCATTGTTGCTGGCAGTTAGAAAAGAGATCAAGACAGGAAAGACAGCTTTTGGAGATATAAAGGTGTACAGAAGCTCTGGGGAAGAGAAAAAATAGATTGTCAGAAAGATTAGAAAAGCTTAAAAGCAAATATAGTGAGAGATTACTGGGACTGAAGAGAAAGAAAGAGAAATTCATGGAGACTATCAATAAGCTTACTACTAGTTGCTTTCTTACCTCTGACAATCCAAATGTTGAGAAACAACCCATAAGCCACTCCTTATTAACCTCACTACCAATGTAGCAGTCAGTGTTCACAGCCATCCCAAACGTCTATGCGTTTATGGCTGTAGTACAATTCCCATTCTCATTTTGGCTCATCAAATCCTCTACAAAGGCAGATATGTAGAAAAATCTGTCCCACAAAGTCAATCCATTTGAGCTGCTGATCTTAACTAGTACAGTAAGCTTGTGCACGAGTGTGGCTTTGCAGGGGTGTGTACTTCTAAAGGTTGCCTGTTGATACTTGACTAAAGGAGGGGCAAGAGCACAAGGACAAAGGGAGGGCCAGATGTGGGAAAGGGGGAAGTTTAAGGAAGTAGTGGCTGCATTAAATACCCTATCAAGGAAAACTGCGATTTCCTGTTGTCGATAGATGGTAAGGACGTCATCATTAACAAACACAGAAAATGAGGATGACTGCTGGCAACTCTTTGCCCATACTATTTGCCGCAGTTTTTATCACTTTATGATCTTGTCTGTGCAGTGAGCATCTAAAAAGGGAAGTTGATAACAATGTAGCTTTTTATCCTCTGGGAAAGCCAAACTGGTCTCAGAGTTATATGTAAAATGATGATGACCTCTTAACATTATGCAGTAGTGGAATGGGTTCAAATTACATGCAGGCAGCAAGGAGAGCAACAAGCTTCTCCTCTACTGTCCTGGTTACTAGGATAATGAGTCCCTCCCTAGGTAGTGGTGACAACACCAGCGTATTTATGAAGTCATACACACACACACTTGAGTGAGATTACTATTACAAGTTGTAAGGGTAACTTAATGTCCTCCACAGCTCATCTAAAATAAGTACCAGCTTCTCAGGATACTCTTTTTTTTTTTTTTTTTTTTAAAATAAAAAAAAATATTTTTTAAATATG
>VUQS01075147.1:1486-19642 GCA_015108495.1 Heterochromis multidens
AGAGAGAAAAAAAAAAGTAAAAAAAAAAAAAAAAAAAAAAAAAAAATAAAAAAAAAAGAAAAAAAAAAAAAAAAAAAAAAAAAAAAAAAAAAAAAAATAAAAAAAAAAAAAAAAAAATTTTTTTGCCAAAAAAAAAAAAAAAAAAAAAAAAAAAAAAAAGTCTATTTGACAAAACACTGTTTTGATTTTGGAACTTTTGGTCATGCTTTGTGAAACAAACTGAAGACAGACAGAAAGGTTAGTTTGATGTTTACTATGGCTGCACAGAATGTAGTGTCATGTTGCTATTCAGTAAATGCCATCATTATTTTGTGGATGTTTTTACCCTCTTTATGTGATTTAAGGAATTTTTTGCATGTGTGCAGTATTTTCAGAAACACCATACATGACTGAAAAATGACTTTCCCAGCCACATAAAAGTAAACTATTAATTATACACTGCAATTTATCTCTTCTAGAATATCCAGGAATCCCCCGGCTGGAAGACAAAGGAATCAGAGACAGTGTTTCTAAGCATGTATGGATCAAATTAACAGGCCCTGCAGCCGAATCTTTAAAAGAAGCTTTCTCTGGGACAAATGCAACAGTTTTGCAGGAAAACATGAGTGCTAACGTGGTAACACCACAAGCAGAAGACACAGCACAGAAAGATGATGGAAGAATCAAACCCGAGACAGGTATTCTAAATAAAAAATCAAATAAACGCAGCATTTTTGTGACATTTTGTCTAATATAGTCTGTGCAAAGCATTACCCAGTTCCTCTCTATGTAATGTAGCAAATTAACTGAGCTGACATTAGTAATCTTTTTTGCAAAAATATGAATAAACAGCTCTAACAAAACAGAGTAATCTAATTTGTTATTCTCACTCATTTTGCTTTCCTAGTGCCACCAACAGTGATTGTCATGGAAGGAACAACAGCTGGTGATCAAAAGTACATCAAAGGTAAGAACATATTTGAGGAGACATGAGTTTTACTCAGCTGCATTCGCTGAGGAAAGCAGCACAACAGAGTGCTCTCCTAGTCCTATATGTTCTTCTTTTTGTGAATAAAATGGAGGAAACTATATTTAAGTTTATAATGTTTCTCCTTATATGCTTCATTTTCCCTCTAATCACATTTATGTATTTTTTAAAATTTAATCTCCAAACTCAGTGTTGCTATGTAAGGCTCTTATGAATTTTCTGTCTTCACTTCCTTCCAGTGCAAAAAATGTACAGGATTGTCCTACTGGGAGACACAGGAGCTGGGAAATGCAGCCTAGCAAACACCATATTTGGAGAAGACGTGTTCAAGGTTGACAATACTGAATGTCAAGCTGAGTCCAAATCTGTTCATGGAAGAAGGATTACCCTGATCAACACTCCCGATTTATCTGCCCCAGGTAGATCAGAGGAGGAGCTGCAGCCTGAAATATTAAAGTGTATCACTGAGTGCGCTCCAGGGCCTCATGCTTTTCTCACTGTGCTCAAAGTGGAGAAATCCACAGAGCAGCAGCAGGCTGTCATTGAGAAAATAAGCCAGCATTTCTCAGAGGAAGCTTTTAAATATGCTGCAGTTTTCTTTACTCAGGATGACCGGGTCTCAGAGGGAATGAAGATTGAGGAGTTTGTGGATCAAAATAAATGTCTGAGTGATCTGGTAAAGAAGTGCAAGGGCCGATACCACATCATTAATAAATACAACCAACTGGGTGACGGCATCAGCAACCAGTCCAAAGTGGCAGAGCTGCTCAACATAATTGATCAGATAGTTAAAGAAAACACAGGAGGGTGGTACACCACCAAGATGTTGCCACAAGGAGACACCTGCAATAAGACTAACAACAGTGTCTCTAAGAATGAGTTGATCAAATTAACAGGCCCTGCAGCAGAATCACTGGCAAAGGCTTTCTCCGGGCCAGCTGTTGTAGTTTTAACCGCGAGAACAACAAATGGAGAAGAGGAAGAAAATGAAGAAGAAAAGTCTCCAGGAGAAACCATGAATAAAGGACACCCAGGAGAAATCATAAGCAAAGTAGATGGAGAAACAACAAAGAACACAGAAGAAAGAGAAAAGAAAGAAGAAGTGGGAGGACTAGAGAGCTTTGTAGGTGTCCTGTTTGGGTTTGTTGTAGGGTTAGGAGGACCATTATTAAAGGGTGGAGCAGCATTTATAGCAGCAGCAATAGCAGCTGCAGCTGCAGAATTAGCTTCTGCAGGAGGGGCAGCAGGAACAACAGGAGCAACAGGAGCAGGTGCAGATAGAGCAGGAGCTGGAGGTGCAGCAGGAAATGTAGCAAAAACACTTAAAACAGCCTTAGCTGTTGGAAAAGCAGCATGGGTAAGATGGGTAAAACAAACAGATTGTGAATTGATTGTGATTGTTTTCTTCTCATTACTTCTGACATGGTATTTTCTTAAAGTACCATTTTTTGGGACCCTTCTGGCAATATTACTGTTTGTGTTGCTTTTTATTATTCTTGATATGATATAATTACAAAACTAGACAGCATTGTGTGTTTGTGTGACTGGTTTAATTTTAAGATCAACATCATACATGTTTTAAAAGATACAGAATGCATGATATAGTCACAGATGTTGTAATATAGTCACACATATTACATAATTCATTGTTAAAAAAACAAACAAAAAAAGAAAATTTGAAAGTGCATTAAACTGATGATTTGAATGTTCCATTCTACTCTATGAAGATAAATCCTATTTTTTCTTTCTTTTCTTTTTGTTGTAAAATTAATATTTATACCAGAAACTATACTTTTAACATTGATTACATTTTAATCAGTTTACTATAGGTTACTGTACTTGTGCACGAGTCCCGTTTTAGATTAAAAACAGCCATAATCCAATCAGAATTGAGTATAGACTCAGTTTAGACTTCCTCTGTCTTATCATATTCTCTGTTCCTTCAAAAAAAAATTATAACTACTTTTATGTAACTTTCCAAGATAATGAAGTAATATGGAATTAGTAGATATTTCCTAACATACGCTTTGCCTTTTATTCTCTGTCTTTTTGTAACATGAAAATTTCTATATTATGTGTAAACAAACAATAAAACAATTACTTCTGTGTGTTTTAATTGTTTTCTTATGGTAAAGTCCATTTCTGTCCCTACGGGTACAGTCTACACAAAAGTATCCCATCAGACTAATTTTGAGGGCCAACAAAGCACAATTTCTCTTACACCATCAGTGTTTGGCTAAATACAGAACGAAATTAGGTAACATTCATGTTAGATGTTAAAGGTTGCTGGTAGCATGGTGTTGCAGAGGTTAGCACTCTTGTTGGGTGATCAGGTGACTGAGAAGCTGATATGAGACAAATAAAGCTTTGAGTGATCAGCAAGACCTTATCTAAGTGTGTGAACACTTTTCTAACCAAATTTTGTTTTTTTTTTTACCAACTTTTGTACTGTCCCATTTAGGTACAAATTTGTCATCAAGAGATTCAAGACTAGTTTCTGTAAGATATAACCCAGAAGAGTACAAATTAATATATCCTGCCAAGGGCACAAAAGCAGTACCGTGAAAACTAAAAGCATTTTTCACACAACAAAATTGATTTGACTCAAGGATTCATTGTAAAAGTACTTTTTAGGATGCAGATGATGATGGTAACTTTTTTGTGCTGTCAGCAGACAAAAGCAAGCCAAAAAGATGGCATATAACTTTCAACTGCTCCTTTTTTTTCACATGGAGCCACCACAGCAGATTACTCTGCATATTTGATTTGACAGACTTTTCTACCACATGCCCTTCCTGACAAAACCCCTGAGGAATTTGTGTCTCCTCCCAGGACTGAATTAGAGATCTTTTGCTTGTTAGGCAAATGAATAAACCACTACATTGTGGAGCCACTCAAAGTGGTTTCACATATATAATCAAAATGGCTCATGTTAAAACCCAGGAGACTATCCATTAATTCTAATATTAACAAACATTTAATAGTGTTTTTGATCAAAAGAAAAAATCACTTTTTTTTTGTAAATAATTGCTCTTTGGACAAAACACAAATGAGTGCCATCAGTGTCATCAGGAGGCTTCATGTATTCACTCTTAGATTATTTGAAAGTAGGTAATGCTTTTGTTTGTTGAATTAAAAAAAATATTTATATACTATACTTTATCCACTTTCAGACTAATGGCACGATTTTAACTGAGGAAGACTGGAGAAGATTTTAACACTTTACCAAATATAGCTAGTGTGAGGCGTGACATAGACCTGCACACTGCTGTGAGATATAGAGGGGATGCAACATGAGGGACGGGCCGTGGAACTTTAAGCTTAGAACAAAGGGTAAGATCACCGCTCAGACTACTTCTCTTAAAGCTTTTTAAGTAAAAGTTACTGTATATCCAATCTTGATTGTAGTCTATTTTTGGAATAGAGCTGATTACAAAGTCCTATCTCATAATTATTAACTTTAAATGTGTGTCCATTATTAGAAGTAAATACCTTCCCTGGTTTGGTTAATACCACTTTGACTGCTTGAAATCTTTCAAGCAGGTCAAATCCCTACAATTTGGAAGACATCCACTATCATACCTATTCCTAAAACAAAAAACTCAAATGAACTAGTTGATTTTAGACCGGTTGCAATTACATCACTGGTGATGAAAATCCTTGAAAAGATCTAAGCTCTAATCTGAGATCTAATCTAAAGATCTAATCTGCTAAGCCCCTTTTAAAAATCAACTTAATGTTAGCTGGCTAGATATTTCAGCTAATATTATCTGATCTCAGAATCTTATCTTAAACCAACCGTTACCTTTAGCACCTACAAATGCATGAAGAGGAAGTCAAAGAAAGCCAGTCATTAATTTTGATAAGCTAATATTAGCAAACTCTAATGCTAATGGTGGACTTGATACGGACAACTTGTTTTAGCCCTTCAGAGCTTGCTTCCTGTGTAGGAGTCACATTGTGAAAAACAGTAGATGTGGCACTGGAATTAATGGCTAATGAATTTACCAATTTCAAGGGTTTGGTAGAGAGGAAACATTATTTATCCCGTGCATGATGCTCTGTTCAGCATCTACATCTCCAATAAGCTCCAGCTTAGTTTAATTCACTAAATGCCAGAAACTGCAGCTGATACATACTGCATACACACTGCTGTGTATGTGCCTTTTCAAAATAACCATCCAGGGTAAATGGTAAAGTTTACTCTTGGTTAATCTGCCAAAACAAATAGAATTTGTATTATTTACAAGAAAAACACCACCTCCATCTCCTCAAGTTAAATACATTGAACAGGCTGGTCCTCAAAAATAACAAGACGAGCACGAGATTTTATTGTGCTTTTATTCGTAATAACTACCTCATTAGATCACTTCTCAAATTGAAGAACCATGTTTGACAAACTAAATCTTAGGTCTGTTTTCAATCATTTACCACTAAGCTAAATGTTGAATTTGAAAAGAATCTCTTTCTCACTGACAGAGTCCTGACAAGTTTTGGGGGGACTCGTACATAAAGACTTTATATTACAATAACCAATAATAGGACTGACTACATGGCCATCATGGCTCCAGCTGTCTGTGTCCATGTCTGCCACAGAGTATGTGTGTTTGTACTCAGTTTAAGAGGATGTGCAGGTGGAGATTTTGGATGCAGGCTGTAGACTGTCCAAACAGACACTAGAAACTATGTTTTCTGTGTTGTTTGACAGGCAGATCCAAGACATTGCTTGTCAGGTTTAAGGTAGAGCGAAAGAACGACTGTCAGGGTTAACTTGTGCAAAACAATGACTGTTGGGGGTTTTCATTGAGTTTTTATTAAGGTTAGAGGAGGGTGTGAAAACTCACTTGTCATAAATGCGAAACTGTTTCACAAGGTGATATAGGTACAAGGGGAAGGACATCTCATATTCTTATTAAAAGTAAAAGAAGAGGCTGACTGGGAATCGTTGCATGTGCAAGACTACACATACGCCTATAAAAATAATAACACATGAACCATTAAGGACAAAGTTGTGCGGGTCTGCATGGTGATAAAACGACTCTTTGGAGAAAATAAAATGCGACCAAAAAGAAGAGCATGTATTTTATCTTTCATGTTATCTTTTATCTTTTTCCGATCTCTTGCATTTCTATTTCTTTTTATGTGTAAAGTTTATTTTCACTGTTGATCAGTTTAAAGCGCAGTTAAAAATTTTGCCTTTAAAATTTAAATACAGACTGTTTTCAAAGTCTATAGGAAGTAGAAAAGAGAGTAAATTCCCTGAAGGTAAAGTGTTTTCTTTGTCAGTAATATCAGTGTTTGTTGTGTAAGTCTGAATTTAAAATTCAATTCTGCTGCCAGAAAAAAAAATCTGCTTGCACCTGGAGATTTCCTGGTGGCCTGGAAGTCGTCTTGGCCTGACGGCATAACTTTTAGAATTTACTGAACGGTTTTGTCTCTCTACGTTGTATGTGGTTGTCTTTTTTAATAACATTTTAATAAGATTTTTGTTTTTGTTTTTTTAATTTGCTGCAGGTCAGTCTTTCACAGTACATCTTGATCTGAGAATTCCTGTTTAAATTAACGATACATGTGCAATACATTTAGCTGCTTACAGCTTACTCAGATACAAATTTCTGTAAATGTATAAATACAACCCAACTGATTTGAACTAAAACCATCACATTTAGGACACTAGATGGCACCAGCATCAAACTCCCTAAATTTTTAAATAAAACTCAGCATACCTTACAAAAACAAAAAGTTCAAAATAGTAATAAAAAAAATAACTGAAATGAGAAACCTCAGTATTTTTATTATGACTTGGATATGGATTTATTATTAATTATAGTTAAACTATTTTTCACAGATATACTGTTCAGAGATACCTTGATTGCATTTTTAACAATTTTCAGCTCAGTTTATTCTGATTATCTTTATTTTCTTTCTATTGAGTACATGATGAGCAGGAACTCATAACATAAGAATCATCTTAAATTTTGCAGGACCATAAAAGTCACTTTCACCTCCTGACAGAGTGTAACATCTCATCATACCACAGATTGTGTTCCCTGTTTCTCAGCTGCTCTGGGTGCGTGTAGCTGCCCTGTTATTCACCTGAATGGCGTTCAGTGTTCAAACACATGGAGCACTTCTGCCCCCCCGGAGGCATAGCCGACTGGTCCATCTTCTTTTACCTGCAGCTTTATCTGCACTCTGCTGGTCCTTTTGGTAGAGCTGTTTGGCCTCCAGGCCTGAGTGCCAGTGCCATGGTCCAATTTTCACATCACTATAGTCCTCTACACCAACCACTTCTGTCTCTCTGCCTCCATTATCTTCCCATTTTTCTTTCTCAGGGACCAGTGGCTCCTCAGTGTGATTTGTGACTGTCACATTACCTCCACTGTCTTCTACTGTCTGGCAGCATCTGTCTATGTGGTGGAGATAATTCTGATTAAATCAAGGCCAGGAGAGGCGGCAGGTTACATGGCCTACAGCTCCGGGCTTATTGAAAGTGTACGAGACCTCTGTGGCCTGTGTTAGCTTCGCCTTGGTTAGCAACCCTGTGTCATATGAGCATCACGCAGCACTGAAGTGGTGCATGGCGTTGTGCTGTATCTGCTTCATCCTTTCCATGGCTGTGGTGGTGCTACAGTATGTGTGGGAGAGGGCACAGGCTGTCTCCCCATTCTGTTCTCCAAGTTCCTGTCAGCTTATGGCCTCCTGGCAGTTATCATGTATTTGACCGCCACCATCATTTGGCCCTTGTTCCAGTTTGACAAAAAGTACTGGTATAGAAGCCAGGACCAAGTGATTTCTGCAGCTATGCTCACTGTCCTTAACTTCCTGCTTTACCTCACTGACCTAGCCTACAGCACCAGATATAGTGATTGTTGTTGTTCATGTTACTGTTAGTGCCTGAAAAGAAGGGAGACACAGTGAACAGTGACTCAACAGAGCAGGGTAGCTATTGTTCAAAATCTGACAAATGACACAACTCTTCTTTTTTGTTTCATCATTTTAATATAATGAAATTAGATGACCTGTTGATACAGTGAAGTCCCAAATTTCAAAAGCTTGTTATGTCTGTGAATATATATGTACTGTGTATGTGATCACATTTCTGCAGCACAGTATTTAACCTCTAATGTGAAATTACTACAAGTCTAACAGCAGCCATCTAAGTGTGGGATTTCACCTCATCATGACCTAACTGAAGGATTGTTTATCATCCCCTTTTTTTTGTTTTTAATGTTTTGTTGTTAAGGTTTTGTCTTCAAAACAAAATATCAGTATTGAAACATAATGAAATATATTTTGAATATTTAGTTGAGCAAAAAAAGATTTCGGTCAGGTTTGCCAATAGGCGATGCAGGACTCTTAAAAGTCCAGTGAATTTCTTTACAAGGTGACGAATGTGCAATAACAATCCCAAACACGAGGTCCACAACAGTGATGACCGCGATTCCCAAAAGCCAGTGATTCCCTGAGTTCAACAATCCAGCAAAGACTGACGCTCAGCCACTCCTTTAAGTAATGGCTCCAAAGAGGTCATCAGAGACGTGATCATCAGCAAAGGAACCCGGGATGTGTCCCGCCACTGCACAAAGACCAGCACACCAAGATACACACACGCGCACACACACACACACATATACCAGGATAGCGGAGAGGAGAGGTAGAGAGCTTAAGAGAGAGAGAGAGACAGACAGAAATGGCAAGTTGGCCCAGCGAGGACAGAGGGACCATGACAGTTTCTTCTTAAAACAGCTATGTTCAAATCTACCTTTTTTACACCCTTGATCACCTTTTAGTCAGTATATTGACATGTTTTCTTCAAATTCAGTCTTTATATTAAAGTATTCTACTACATATCCATAGAAACCCTGCACTCCTTTTTTAACTGGCTGGAATCAGGTTCAGGTTATGATTTACTGAATCCCTAGAATACCATTTCAAAAAGCTGTCAGCATCTTCAAAGGTTATACACCACCACATACATGATGAGTAAAAGAATAAAAACCTTTCACACATGAAATTTAACTTCTCATTATAATTTTTTTGAACCACTTATGTTGTCCTTGTGTGTCCATGGCTTGTGCGAACATGTCACATTCACTGATGTCTCCATCAGAAACCCAGTTTTTATATGTGAAAACCTCATTGCTGACCCAGAGCCAGAAGTCCAGAGTGCAGGTGTAGCTCAGTCCCATCCAGATATAAGGAGTTGAGGCATTCTTGGCTCTCTCTGTAACCCATGTCTGCTCTTCAAGGTTAGTAATGGAGATCAAATCATGGAATGTCTGTCTAAGGCCTCCTCCCAGGTCTTGTTTATCTGCCACTAACAAACACAGAAAGTTGAGTTCAGTTCAATGAGCTTGAATGTGGCCTTTCAAAATCCAGAATTATAAAAACTAAAGTTTTGCAGTGAACTTGATTGTACTTTAAAAAATAAAATAAAACAATATGTGGTGGGGTGTGTTTGTGGCTCAGCTGAAGGGGAGGGGTGGAGCAGTGGGTTCAGGGGGCAGTACCAGGGAAGGCTGGCCATCACAGCTGGCCCTCATCAGGTCCATCAGTTTCCCTATTTAGGAGGATGCTGGGTCCAGGAAAGGGGGATCTGAACTGGAGTAGAGAAGGAGAGGCTGAAAAGCCTCTCAGTAAAACTAAATTGTGCATTGACACAAGCACTCTGAAAGTGAATAAAAGCACACGTATTGGCAGACTGCCTGTCTGGGACCTTTATTGCCACACAATACAAAAAAAAAATACTGCAGCTTATGTACCCGTATATGTATATATGGGTGAGTATCCTTATTTGTTAACATTTTTAAAACTGATTTCTTTAAGAAAAAGTGTTTATAAATTGAGGACAACCTTTAATTTATTTTCATTGCTACAAGAAGAAGACAGGCCATGTCAGCACTCACCATCATAAGATGAAGGGTTTTTTTTTTCACCACACTCATCCAGCCCCATTTTCCTAAACTGTTCACAGTCATCGCACATGTTGTTGTAGTGTGTGTGTGTGTGTGTGTGTGCACTTTTCAGTAAGTCAGCATTGCTCTCCTGAAAACTTTCCCAATATCTGAAAAAGGAATTGTTTCCATCTCATGGTATATAGTATATAGCAAGTCAGTTAAACTTCTGGGATATTGATCTGGTCAGTTAAGTATCAGAGGGGGTTGTTAATCACTTTCAGCTGCTTTGGTGTTAATTAAATTAACAACAGGTGCACTAGAGGGGCAACAATAAGACAACCCCCAAAACAGGAATGGTTTTACAGGTGAAGCACTACAAAATGACCTCCAGCAGGCCACTGGTGTGAATGACCAAACAATCAGAAACAGACTTCATGAGGGTGGCCTGAGGGCCTGATGTCTGCATGCATACAAGCATGTGTGAGCCATACAAATTACTGGGTACCATTTTGAGTTGCTGCAATAAAATTTTAGCAGAATGGACGATATTTTTTTCACTTTGATTTTCAGGGGTGTCTTTGAATTCAGCCTCTGTAGGCTGATCATTTTCATTTCCATCAAATGATGTGGCATCCTTTCATTCCTAACACATTACCCAGTCCTTATCAGTATAGATATCCAGCATGACTTTTTGTTTTCCCGTTGAGATCTAATGTGTTTTCAGTCTGTTCCTTTAATTTTTTGAGCAGTGTATTTCTCTGTACAGTATGTTTGGGCTTCATGCCAGTTTTTTTTTTCTCTTCAGCTAAGTGGTACTTGTAGATCATACATGTAAAAACGTAACACTGACCTAAAAACAATAACAACACTATCGGGCAGCACAGTGGCGCGGTGGTTAGCACTGTTGCCTCACAGCAAGAAGGTCATGGGTTTGACTCCACCATCTGTTCGAGGCCTTTCTGTGTGGAGTTTGCTTGCTCTCCCCGTGTCTGCGTGGGTTCTCTCCGGGTACTCCGGCTTCCTCCCACAGTCCAAAGACATGCAGTTAGTAGGGTTAGGTTAATTGGTGATTCTAAATTGCCCATAGGTGGGAATGGTTGTTTGTTTCTCTGTGCCCTGCAACAGACTGGCGACCTGTCCAGGGTGTACCCCGCCTATCACCCTATGGCAGCTGGGATAGGCTCCAGCCCCCCATCCAGAATGGATGGATGGATGGAACAAAAATATTATGTAGTGTATATGTAGAGTCTAGAAAGAATCCATCATAATAGAAAGTGGGTCACAGAGAAAATCACTTACACCATTCCTCTCATTTATATGAGACTCTGAGGGCAGCTATTTGATCACTGTTGTGAGTCATCCAACAGGTGCATGACTTCAGAAAAACTCATCACTTTTAGCTAATAGTATTGCTGTAGGGCTAATAAGATAATCCACTTAGCCATCAGAATGAGCAGAAACAGACTCCCCTATGTCTTTGCTCTGTTAGACGAAACTGATATTTTCAGTGTGCAGTCAACAAAAAATTAAGTGTAAATGCACACACACACACACACACACACACACACACACACACACATTTCCACATTCTCCCAAGCTTCAGTTGATGCGGTAGTTTAACAGGAAAGTAGATGAATGTTAAATGGCAAGTACAAAAAAATTATGATTCTAGGGGTCATTAAATAAATTTGGCAAAAAAAGTCATTGTCAGCACAACTGGGTTTTAGATTTAAAATACATACAACACAAAGCAAAGCAGAAACCTGACTTGTGTTTTCTGAATAGTCCTCTCATGACATTCATGGATGTAGTGAAGGAGGAGATGCAAAGGGTTGGTGAAACAGAGGAGGATGCTAGAGATAGGGTGAGATAGAGGCAGATGATCCGCTGTGTAGACCCCTAAAGGGAACAGCTGAATGAAGAAAAGGAAGAAGATTTCAAATACATAAGACACCTTTTTTATGTCTGTATATTTAGATAATACATAAAAAAAACTAATGTATTCTAGGACAGTATTACCAATTTTTATCTCCTGAGTGTAATAAAGCACTGACTTTGGGTCATAACAAGCTGCTCACCAATAATTTTACACACAACAAAAAAAGAAAGAAAAATAATAATTTTTTTTTATATAACTATATTTAGATGTGCACTGTCGTTGTCTTGTGCAGCTGGCCATGTGTGGAAAAAAAAAAAGAAACACACTATGGAGTAAGCTCACTACTTTAGTATGCTGCCAAGAAACAAGTCAAACAGGTGTAGAAACAAAACGAAAGGCACAGTCACAACGTCCTCGGGATCGGAGTAATCGTGTATCTCTACGCTGGTTTTGGTTTCTTTCAAAAAGATGAATGGTAAGTTGTAGTTATTGTCATTTATTCTGTATTAATAATTAGCACATAAACAGGATCACAAAGCAATAAACTTAGCTGAATCCAACTGAAAATGGTTTGTTTTCTCACTCAAGGTTATCTATTGCACCGAATAGCTAAAGTAGTTGTGTAAAGATTACCTAATATAATCAAGGCTGTAAGTAAAATAACAGAGAATCTATTAATACAGTAGTATAATACAGAGCATAAGCTTGCTATTTCTAATAACTCTAAACCTGTATCTAGTTGGACGGCAAGGTCAGAACTGTGGACAATAGTCAGAGAAATGCAACTCTATTTTCTTCTCCATATGTAAGCCAATACTGACTGATTTGAAAGCAGTATGCAGTTTTACTTAAACCTAAAACAAAGCAGAATGATCCATCATTTTTCAGTTATAGCTTGCATATATTGTCTTTAAGGTTTTATTTGCTTTTACTGTTTATTTCTTGCACCTTTTGAAACAGAGCAATATATAAATAACTGACACAGAATCATTACTGTCTTACAGTGTCAACAAGAAGGATTGTGGTCTTGGGAAAAACTGGAGCTGGAAAGAGCAGTCTTGCCAACACTCTATGTGGAGAGCCTGTGTTAAAAATAAATCATTCCCCCACATCTGGAACAACTGAATGTCAATCAAAGTTTATGTCTGTCAGTGGAAGAACCATAATCTTTATTGACACTCCTGGATTTTTTGACACAAGCAGGTCTGAAGAGGAGATGAAGCCTGAAATAGTGAGGTGTATCACAGAATGTGCTCCTGGTCCTCATGTTTTTCTCATTGTGCTTAAAGTGGAGAAATTCACAGAGCATGAAAAGGCTGTAATAGAGAAAATGAACCAATATTTCTCAGAAGAAGCACTTAGATATGCTACAATACTCTTTACTCATGGTGACCAGCTTCCTGAGGGAATGAAGATCGAGGAGTTTGTTAATCAAAGTGAAGATCTGAGTGATCTGGTCAAGAAGTGTGGGAGCCGCTGCCACGTCATCGATAATAAATACTGGAAGAACAACACAGATAATGAATACAGGAGCAACCAGTACCAAGTGGCAGAACTAATCAAAACCATTGACAAGATTATTGAGGCAAACAAAGGAGGCTACTTCACCCATGAGATGCTGCAAGAAGTGAAGAGAGATATACAACAACAGGAAACCTGCATCAAACAATCATCTCCAGACATTACAGAAGAGGAAACTGCAAAAAAGGCAAAAAATACTGTGTTTGAAAATCTGTTGGTAAAAGCTGCAGGAGTTACAACAGTGGCTCTGTTGGGTGCATTACTTGGTGGGGCAATAAAATTAATGAAATAAGAAAGAACTGTGGGTTTAGCAGTAGGAGTAGCATTGGCAACAGCAGCAGGAGCAGCTGCAGCAAAAGGAGTAATGAGAGATGCAACAACAGCATCTGGTACAGTTCCTGCTGCATCTGCAGAGCCAACAGCCGAATAAACTCAGGAGTAGCGTAGGTTTGCTGAACATGAAACAGATGAAAGAGCTGACACACAGGTGAGGCAGCAAAGAAAGCAGAAGTTAAAAGGGGTTTGGGATAAAATATGAGATTTTTGAGATTCCAAAAAATAATTTCTATGCCATTCGCTGTTAAGCTCCCATTAAAGTAAGTTAATGGTCAACACAAGTACATGATCACTGTATAACTGCTAGTTAACTGGGCATGACTACTTATATTTACACTTACATTCACAAGTTGCCATCATAGAATCAATATTAAAATTGAAGAATAAGAATTGAGAAAAGCCTTTTTGTATCCTTTTGTCCATAATGATGGGACTTCTGTACACACATGGTACAGTGTCTTACTTAATAGCATACTATTAACATATGAATGAAGCAATGCATGCTTAATTTGTGTAAATATGTGATTTTTTTTCTCTCTATATGTTATTAAAAGCCTTAGTGTTGCTGTTTATATTTCAGCCCTAATATATCTGTAACTTTTAAATAACTTGTGGTTCTGTTTTGGGATGTTTTCTTTGCTACATAATAATTGTTCAATAATAAATCAGCTAATTTTTCATGCGTAATCATGTTTCCTCATTTTCTTAACCATTTTCCTTTATTAGCTGAATGGCCTCGTGTTAATGATGAGCAACTAATGGATTTAGTTACTTACATTTTACTTCATTTGGCTGCCACTGAGTTTACTTCAGCTGAACCTGCTGATGAGGTTCAGCAGGTTCAGCCAAACCTGGTTAAGAGGCAGTGCAATCTGCCACAGTCATTTTCAAACCAGAAAAGCAATGGAAACTGCAAAATGAGTGGACAGACCATCCCACGCAAAGAATTTATTATTATTATTTATTTATTTAGTTTTAGTTTTAGTAGTTTTATTTTTTTAAACCAGATTTGATCTTAAAACCATTTTGCTGAAATAAATTCCCCTTTCCTTAAGAAAAGAAATAAAAAATATTGAAAAATCCACCAAGGACAATGAAATACAGCCCAACAATTTTTTCTTCTTCTGACGTTTTTTTTTGTGTTTTATAGCTATTTATTATCTTTATCTCTGTGTTGCAGCACTGTGGATTAATGTCTGTTAACGTACAGTGTGCAGAGTGTTTTGTTCGTTTCATCTGACTAAAACCCAGAGAACAAGTTAGACAGGTAGAAGAACCAAAGCATGAGGCAAGTCAGAGTACGAGAACAAAAGCGAACGACTCACTGCAGAGACGGATCGTGAATCAGAATATATTTTTGACAGATTTCTATTTGTCACAGCATGGAGGGTAAGTTACTTTTATTTTAAATAGAGATTACTCAAAATTATGAGTTTTTGTCATTCTAGTGATCAAAATCCTAAGCTGCAAATTGTTTTGAAGGTTTACTGAATTCATTTCAACTACTACTTCCCTGTGGAAAAAAAAAAAAAAAGTTTGAATATTAGTTCTTTAAGCCTTATTAAACTTGTTAATACAAACATGATTTGCGGGTTAGGCTTCGTTTGGTGACACATGGTTTACAGTGAAGTACTGCATTAAGGTAGTTCATGCTTTTTTTTAAATATCTCAAACCTAAATTTGATGGCACTTGCGTCTGTTTTATTCAAGTTTCTATGGGTAGTGTAATCACAAGCTATTTCCCATGACTGACAGTGATGAATGATTAGCTAAGAGTTTAGAAATTCTGAAGGTGCAGATGTCAGTGATATTTTTTTTCACCTCTTAAAGAAGAGCTGTCTTTTATGTATACAGACTGATGTCAACCACAATAATGCCTAGTTTGTTAAAAGCACATTTCTTTATATAATTCAAAGCAAAAAAAAAAAGTGAACTGAATCACTCTCTTCACTGAGACTTAATAATTGATAAGCCAGAAATCAGTATGTTTCACGTGTCATTGTAGTACTTTATAGTAATGTAAAACACATCAGAGAAAATGGAAAGGTAAAGAACTAGTAAGGAATTTATTTAGAATAACTTAATAGTTAATTAGTTAATCATCAGTACTCCTTTAATCACTCTTAATGACCCAGTTGAGTGATTATTAGTAATTAATTCATAATAATATGAAAATTGAGCTTTCCTAAATAATTCTGACCTAGACATTCAACAGCAGAAAAACAGAAAATGCTTATCACATAAAAGTTTTTTTGTTTTTTGTTTTTATATATATGTGTGTGTGTCTGTGTGTGTGTTACCACAAGCAGTGGAAGCATCATAATAAGTAATTAGTAGTTAATCACTACTTCAGGATCACTGTTTCTGTGTCCCCTCATGTAGAAGCATCAAATTTAGTGGTTCCTTACTACGTCAATATTTTGTGTATATATGTATAGATCTTTACCCTACTTACCCACTTCACCATTCACCAGCTATTCACTATGTACGATGCCTTACTCCTTATATGAAAAAAAAAACAATAAAAACAAAACAAAAGAAAACAGTACTTAGTAATGGAGAAGTCAGTAATAAGGAACTATTAAGTAACTACTTAGTATGATGCTTCATTACTTGAGGCGGCACAAAAGTAACTATTGGTAATCAGTAATTAATTAGTACTGTTCAGTATTTGTATTAGAGATGTCAGGAAGCAGTTGGTGAATTAACCTGATTTACAGATAATTTTAAACTTAATAATTACCTGATTATTCACTAATGTAGTGTCTACCAAATGGTTCTGTTGTAAATAAAGTCATGAATCAGGAGATATTGGGGAAATAATAATGAAGCGTTTGTGCCCCTAACTGTACCCAAGACACAAACACACTCATTTACTGTCATTATTCTCTTCCAGTGACAAACACAAGGAGGATTGTCCTACTGGGAAAAACTGGAACTGGGAAAAGCAGTTTGGCTAATACCATATTTGGAGAAGCCAGATTCAAAATTAACCATTTTAATGGCTCAAATGCATGTTTTTCTCAGAGCGAAACCAAGACTGTTGATGGAAGAAGCCTAACTTTGATCGACACTCCTGGTTTCTTTGACCTAAGCAGGTCTGAGAAGTTGAAGCGTGATATACTGAGGTGTATCACAGAGTGTGCTCCCGGACCTCACGCTTTTCTCATTGTGCTTAAAGCAGAGAAATTCACAGAGCATGAGAAGGCTGTCATCACACAATTATGTGAACATTTTTCTGAAGATGTTCTTAAATATGCTGCACTTGTCTTTACTCATGGTGACCAGCTCCCTGAAGGAATGAAGATTGAAGACTTTGTTAATCAAAGTGAAGATCTGCGTGATCTGGCGAAGAAGTGTGGGAGCCGGTGCCACGTCATTGACAATAAATACTGGAAGAACAACTATGAAGATGAATATAGAAGCAACAAGTTCCAGGTGGCAGAGCTGCTCAATAGCATAGATAAAATAGTAATGGAAAACAATGGAGGCTACTACACCAATGAAATGCTCCAAGCAGCGGAAAGAGTAATACAAAAAGAGGAAAATCGCATTAGAAATTCATCAGAAAATCTGTCACAGGAAGAGATCAGAAAGCAGGCTAAAGGTAACATCATTAAGAAACAGGTGGAGAACGCACAAAAGTCACGGCTTAAATATTTTGTGGGTTTGGCAGTCATCGCAGGATTACTTGCAACTATCTCAGCTTTTTTGATCAAATCAAAGTTTGGGAAGGTGTTAACATAAGCATCGCCTTCAACAGTGGAACAAATACCAGAGAAAATCCCAATTCCGTCTAAACCAGTCCCAGTTCTGTTCCCAGGACTTTCTGAAAAGGAATTTGTGGGGATTTTGAGGCCATCTGGAATAAAGTTCACACTTTGTATGAGAGAATATTCAATCCTTGGAATCCGTTTGAATAGACACTGAAATACAGCTAGATAAATAATAATAAAACAGCTAAATCATTATACATTGTCCTTTAAAGCTTATATAAAAATATTGCCATTAATGTATATGGCTAAACCATAAGATTAAAATGGTTTGATAATTTGGCCCATTTTTAATCTTTATGGAAAGCATAGTATCATTTTTTCTTTCTTTCTTTCTTTTTTTTAAATGTAATAAAAATGCAGAGTAAATAAAAATATATATAAAAAATTATGTAAACGTGTTTCTGGTAATCCCAGCTTAATTATGCCAGATGTTAAACTGTTTGATCAAAAGTTCTTCTCAGCTTTGTATTTAACCTGTAAAATCTGCATGATGTCTTCTGCAGCTCCAGAGGAGCCTTACATGATTTTACACATGTGTTGTACAACAATAAAACAGCTTTTTAATGATATGACTTTCAGTGTTTTTTCTGAAATGTACACACGTTTATTGTATAATTCATTGTTAAAAATTCCAATCAAACAACCATTCTTCTATAAACATGTATGTTTATCATTAAGTACAGCTACTTTCAATACTATTGATATTTATTTAGACTCTTTCTCTTCAATTGATCTTTCTGAGTTAACTTCAATAGTTACTTCCTCCAAACCATCAAC
>VUQS01075150.1:0-19585 GCA_015108495.1 Heterochromis multidens
CCACTGTACTGAAAAGTGTTGCCTCCGTTTTCATTCAGCAGTAGTGTGGCACCTACAGTGAGGAAATCACAACTCATCGAATAAATTAACAAAACATTTTTGGCCACAGTTTAAACTTAAAAAAATTAAAAAAAAAATATCTCAAAAGTAACTTAAAGGGGAAAAAATCATTTTGGCATAAAAGGAATCAGACTGAGGACGGATGTGAGATCAACGCCAACATCACCCTCATCACCACTGCTACATAAATTGAACACTGGTAAAATGTTGCGTATATGAATGTAACATAACATCAACATCATCCTCGCTAAAGCCACCTATACCTTCACTTAAACTTGGCTATTAATCAACAATACTCCAGTAAGCCCACACTGACTGAGTGCTCTGTAACACTACGATGAGCACTCCTGGCTACAGGATGAGGTTTTTTTTTTTTTTTTTTTTACAAAGACACCACTTGACGCATCACATTGGCTAAACAACACGAAATCCACCAGCACGAAACAGCTCTACTGAGACGCAGGGGTCAATGAGATGGAGGACAGGTCAAAGGTCACCTGACGGTTGACAACACTGCAAGACCCAGTGAGTTGATGAAAACAGAAAGACTCGCTGTTGACAGTGTAGGCAAACAGATACCTGTACATCTTACAGAACATAAATACTTGTATGCAGACTCTGTATTTGGATTTATACGCACACTGCACTTACACATTTTGACATATTTGTGCCTTTTCCTTTATGTTGGTCAGAGTGTTATCAACACAGGCTTTGGCATACAACTTGTAAAGCATTTACATTTCTCCTAACTGAGCAGCTTTTGTTCTTTTAACCTATGAATGCAGCATATGTGCAGATATATTTCCAATATACTTGATATGGATGCTAGGTTAAATTTGGGAACACAGTCATTGAACGAAAAACCTACAAAATGCAGCAAACCTGTCCTGACCTTTACCAAGACATCATCTGTGCCTGCTTGTTAATTATTAGTGGTTTTTAATTAAACAAAAAATAGGAAACTTCCACCAGAAATAAATAATCAAGAAGGCTTGTCTTTGTAAAAAGTAGCTTTTAGATTTTGGAGCTCAAAAGAAGACAACCTTGTACGGACATCCAAGGCACACTGAAGTACAGAAAAGTCTAAATGATATGTCTAGGAAAAGATTCAAACTCAAATGAATGCAGCAACATTAGCAAGCTACTTTTGACCAAGATCAGCCCATTTTTACAGCGTGTTGTGCTTTTATACGTGAAATATAAACAGAGATCGTTTATTTTATTTGACCTAGATTAACTTCCCCAAATTTAACATTACACATGAATCGGTGTAAGCCTTGTTTATGTGTGCTTTCATTCCAACGAAGCAGCTGATCTCAGTGATGCTCTTATTGAAAGTGCTTGTGCTCATCACTGAAATCAGTTGCCGTGTGTTTGGAAGCAGTAAAATCCTGCACACGCACCTGCGACCTCTGCTGCGGAATCATATTGTGTTATCACAGGTCACATGAGGTACAGAGAGCTGGGGAGATTACAGGGATTGCAGGGAGTAAAGGATTTAATACACTGGAAAACTTTTCTCAGAAGAGGAACTGCTCTAAGGGCAGAGATATTTTAAGTGGCTAAATCTCAATAAGAGGAGCCACATTTTTTTTTTTTTTTGGCTAATTGGCAATCTGTGTAAAAATATGCATGACATTCATGACCTTTTAAGATATTGGGTGGTCAACAGGCAAGCAAATTAAGCTATCTCACCTAGATGTCACTGTGGCTAGAATTACATAGTAGGTTAGTAAGATGTGGCCAAGGTACCATACTATAAGGCTTCTGTTTCACTTTGCACAACCAGAAAAACTGTTAATACGTGGTTCTGCCAACTGACATTCCACTACAGCAATGAGAAAATGTCTACCCCCAGAGCAGCTCTGCCTCTGAAAATATTTGTACAAGAAAAACTCTAATCTCCTGGGGCTCAGAGTTGGCCAGATCACATCAGACTGCAATTTTCCGTCTGCTTTTTGAGGTCTTCCAGTGTGGCCTGGGCTTTGTCTTTCAGCTGGTCGATGTCCACATTTTGGATGTTGGACAGCTGGCCCAGCACCGACTGCTTGTGTGTTTCCTCCTCATTGTCCTCAGCGATCATCTTGGCAAGCTCTGTGGGCAGCACCACATCATCCCCCGCCTGCTGAATTTGGGTCTCATCTACCTCATTCTGAGGTGGACACCAATGGACAAACAGATATATATATTTAACATATAGTCACATCCAACACCAAAAGAAAGGACAAGCTCTTTCATGGCTTGGAAAATACATGAACGTGTGATTTTTAGTCAAATAATAACAAGTAATAGTAATACATTTTATTTAATGGTGCTCAAGGTCACCTTACTTCACACAATTAATGAAACAGTAACACTCAAATATACCATAAAGAAAGAGCATTGCTCAAGATTAAAAGTAGTGATAACATAGTATTATTATTCTTGTTGCCCATTCAAGAGATGCATTAGAAAGGGAATAATTATCTTTACTTTCTTTAGATTATTTTGGAATTTCAATTAATTTACCTTTGGTAGTCTGTACTTTTCCCGGAAATGAGTTCTAATTGTAGCTCTCTCAGCTTTCTTCTGGGCATAATGAGCATCTCGTTCTTTTCTGCAAGAGAGGAGGAAAAATATTTTTTGGCAGATTTGAACAAGTAAAGCTTAGTTTCCAACCAGAGGTGGCTATATATATTTCTTTAATATGCACTTTTACTTAAAGGAAGCATAGAAAATGCAAATGTTAACTCCAAGATCCATACTTTTGAAGTGGGTACCCCCCCCCCAAAATATTACAAACCAAATTTCTGGAAGAAAATTATCAACTATTTCTCTATTGTCACATGAAGTTGTATCTCAGCTGTAATAGCAACATAAGGCTTCTGCTGGATTTGGACCATGGAGGCCTTGGAGCCTAGCATTACCCCGTGTCCTCCTAACACTAACTACAGGGCATACAGCGAACAGAAGGTGGAGCAGCAGTAGTGCTGCCGTGGGGAGAAAAGCAAGACATGTTTTGCTTATGCTTATAAACCCTAAATGCAGCATCCTGACAGTCTGGCATTCCTCTGAGGGATTTCAGTTTTCTTGGGTTGTGGACTACTAGATGCACACTCATTACCACTCACATGCTGTCAATCTGTCCTGTACTTTGTAACTTAAGCTGTATGGCATGGTCTGCCTGATTAGCTGCGTTCATGTTAAATACCCAAAGTCTGAAAAGGAAACCCTGAAATGAGTGAGTTACTCAGCAAAACAGGTAGTTAGACCCAATACATAGAAAGTACTGAGACATTTAAAAATATCTATCCTGGTGAAACCAAATGTTGGGACATGTCATATCTGTTAGCCTGCTTTCATTTGTCTCTTAAAAGTCTTGCAAACAGTCCAGCAAACAGTATGTGAGTCCTCCAGCAGAGGGCAGGCAGTAGGCTCCTGGTAGTGCCTTTTCCACTCAGTGTCACTGGAATATTTATGGCTTTAGTGAAGTTCATAATTGTGCCCCATCAATTGCTAAATTAGCTGAAATCCCTCTGAAAATATGAGTCAGCAGATATAATCCTTAACAATTTTGCGTGTACAGCCTGAGGCCGAACATAGCATGATTGCAAGAACAAAATGCAATACAAACATAAACACCGTTGATGATTTTAATCAAAGCAAAGCTACAGTGAAAGGGGCTGCATTGCATGCTTGAAAGGATCAGATCAGCAGCATCATCTAAAAGCAGAGGGACACTCCAGGACCAGCGGCATGATTCACAAAGTGTTTGTACCCAATGTGTCAGGGGAAGGTCATTTTATGTGGCGTTGCAGCATTCATGGAGGTGTCCATGTGAGCCTGAGTTCACTTCGTATCAGCGTGAGGAGGCCAAACACCAAGGGGCCATGTGGCGCTCACTTGCAGCCAATGAGCGGAGCTTTGTGCCTTTCTCTCTCAAGGGCATCAGATGACCAGGGTTGTCTCTGTGGCCCGAGCGTAGAGGGTAATAAAATGTGTGCATGTGACATGTCAGTACCACCAACCCACCCTCACAACCATATTCTGCCTCAGTCTGAGCAGAATGAGCTTCTCAGTGATCTATGCTCATGTTTAGCACCTCTGACTAATAATTCACTTTGAATGAAGGTCACATTATGACGGAAGAGCATTAAGCATCTCGTCATGCCTCCTATAGAGCTCAGTGAGCTGAGCTGAGTGTTAATACTGCTAGAGTTAGGTCTTCACCTCCCACTCATTTTGAAAATGTCTGCACATGGTACCGTGAAACACTGGATAGAGGTGTTTATGAAATGTGTCAGTTGATGATGGGGATGACACATTTGGATAATTTCCTTTTTATAACAGGACAGAGTATGCAGTGCTGTTTGGGTGCCAAACAAACTTGCAGACAGACACCATTAAAATCTATGATATTTCAGCAAAAATCTGATCTGAATCCTTATCCCGCGTTATTTATGACCAGTGGAGTGATGTGGAGTCCTGCTCTCAGGATCACACTAATCAATAGTGAGTTACTGTCTCCTGGGTGAACTCTGTTTGCCAAATGACCTTGTTGTTGCCTTATGTTCGCCCCTGGTGCGCTCTGAAATTAAACTACAGGATAAATATAATAATTAAACAACATGTAAAGAATTCCCTTTGGAGGGTGAGATACAGGGGAAAGATTTAACTGATATAAAGAATGGAAAAAAATCAACTGAATTACAACTTTAAATAAAACTATTTAACTGAAAGGCAATATTTGATATATTTTTAGGCACCACCCAGTTTTAAACCACGATCATTTTGAGTAGTAACTTCTGTATGATTATGATGAGAATGATGAAAGTCGGTTAAAAGGCGAAACTAATTGGTATTAGTGTTGGTTGTTTGCCCTCTAATAATCACCACTTTATTTACCACACAGTCTGCTTCATTATTCAGCCGCACGCACAGCATTAGGAACATTTTTCGCCACAGGCACGAATCCCTGTAGACATTTCCGTGGAAGAATGATTCCAGGAATCCCAAATTAAAGACGGCGCTACACATTTTGCCGAAGCTAGGAGACAGAGAGCTCCCTGGGCGAGAGGAGCAGCTGTGCGTGGAGTGCTCATATTATTGCACTGGTGCGTAAAAAAGCGCGCGGCGCACTGGGGGCTGTCTGCTATTTACACACAAAAACACACTGTTTAAGCATGCCACGTTTCCAACTCTCTTTTTTTTTTGACAAATATTGCCGTTTTTTTTTTTTTCATTACAACTTTAAAATCACAAACTTCAATCATTGGCTTACTTTTCTTCCTCTAACTGTTGCTGATATTGTTCAAATTCCTCTTGAGTCATCCCCTGTGCGGCGGCGTCTGATTTCTCCCCTTCGGATTTCTCCTCCGTCAGTCCGCCTGTCAGGTTCTTCAGCTGTCCTCCCACCACGTGTTTTACCATGAAAGCCATGGCTGCGCTTTGGAGAGTCCTCGGTTTGATCAGTTAAAAAGTTGAAGTTGCGAAGCGCTCTTGGACAGAGCGATAATGATGGACAGATATCGACCAAGTGTCGTTTAAACGAGAGGTCTTCAAGTATCAGACGAGAGCTTGTAACTTTCAAGGGATGACTGAGAGCAATCAAAGCCTAAAAAGGATAAAATTATTCCGACGACGCATCGGAGACTGGGGCTTTCAGCACCACTGGCCCTGGACAGCTCCGCGCCTAGAAGGATGGAAAGGAGCTGCTCAGCTATGAGTCAACAACTTTGGCGCTGAACTCTACCAATCCTGTGACTCCGTCCGCAGCCACCACTCCCTCCACCCAATCCCATGCACCGCCGGACTCGGTGTGCGCTTGCACAGCGCGCGTCGGCATCGTGGGCTGCACGGGATCCCGTGATTCGCCGTCTGATTATAACTCGCAATGGATTCAGACAGATTTCCGGAGGAGGTGTGGGGGGACAAACAACACGTGAGGAGCCTCAGTATCTCCTGGCTGTTTTGGTGCCTCGGTCTCTTTCAGGGTCATCTGCGCGCTGGAGCCCAGTGCACAGTCTGTCAACACACAAACAGGGTATTAATTGCAAATTAGTGGAATGGCTGTCTGTTAACCCAGGGCATTAGCTCGGTTTATTGGTCTAATCGCTTAGAAATGATGAGTCCTCTCTGGTAGAGTTTGTCTGATGCGCATGAACAAGCTCCATTTCCAACAATATGAGAGAAACTGTAATTATGGAGCCTGTGTGGGCAGATTCAGCACCCTTGTGAATATCTCTTCGACCTAACATGTATGGACTAGACTTGTGATCCCAAAGTTTAAAATTTTGTTACCGCTGCATCACCGTAATACATAATAATACCGTATTCATCCAAAGTCTGGCAAGTGAGCTTGTAATATCAGTGTCTTGTGCTTATTTGGGTTTCTATAGGATTTTCTGTGTTAGTGTGTCTTTGATGGGGCAGACGGGGTGAATAATTTAACTTCCGTCACCCGATAACGTGTTTTAGTAAAAGGCTGGCTGCTTCTTGAGGATACTGGAGATGACGTAGTGTTCATCTGGAAAGCCTCATTTCTAAAAATATGACCTACATGTGTGTGAATAATACTTTAAACCTCTCTTCCTGTGAGATTCTTGACATCCAAAGTGTGAAAAGCAACTTTGATCACAAGTCAACAACTCCAGTGTCCTGATCCTCGCAGCAGTCTGACACCGAGCCTGGCCTACTTTTCCCATCCCTGTGGATCAGGAGAGACAGAGCCCGTCTCAGTGTCTTTTTGTCACAGGCTTAGGAAGGCCCTGTTAGCCTATACCTGCCTTGCTTAAAATCTCCCTCCAACTTCAAAGCTGCCATTGGTGAATAGATTGAAACGTAACATATTGAATAAGATCAAAACTGTAATCTCTGTGAAATTGAATAAGAAGAAAGAATTTGCCTAACCAGCATGTTTCAACATCAATTTATATCCTTTGGCTTTTGATATTCAAACCCAGGGGATCTGTTCCAAGCACAGGTCCCAATCACTTTTTTTTTTCTGGATTATCACTGAGCCCTGACTACAGGTGCTCTAGCAGGAGGTTTTAATCCAAGATAATGTATATTACATACACAGCTCAATGGTGAAATCCATACATTTCAGTAAAGATGACTACAGCCCTGTCTTGAGGACATGTGGTGGCTGAGCTTCACACAGAACAGTCACACCAGCCTGGAAAAACAGAGCCGAGGCGTCGTGTTTATTGGCAAGTACAACAAATTTATGTGAAATACACCAGCTGTTTTCACACCATACTTGTGATGCTCTGTCATCACTGTTATCACCCAAGTTATGAAGACACAGAAAGCCATTTTTCCTGTATTTTCTATTTTGTCATGTTTGGTGTTCATGGTCTTTCTGTGCTCCTCTTCAGTTTGCAGTTCAGTCAGCTATGGCTACCTGCCATGGTCCAAAAACATGCATGTTAGGTTAATTGGCAAGTTTGAATTGCAGTGTGTGGTTGCTTGTCTCTCTGTGTCAGCTCTGTGGTGACATGTTCAGGGTATACCCTTCCCTCCCCGTAATACTGATTTACATAAGCGGTTAAGAAAATGGATGGATCGACTCAGCTGGATTGAATTTGTGTTATTACTGAGATCTCTTCAGCATTAAACATGATTATGTTTGCAAGTAAAAACATGCTTTAAATACTGCAATATGTTTGTTTGTTAATATGTCCAGTAATTCATAATTCCAGTGCTAGTTAGTTGGTTGTTAATGAGCATTGTACAGGGTCCAGAGCTGGTTTGATCACATATAGCTCAAAGGATAATATAGAATTATTTTGCCCTGGAGAGGCTGTATTCAGTGTTTGTGCAGTTAGTACAGATCCAGGGACACAGTTCATTTGTGGAAAGGTTTCTGATAACAGAAGTGATTACTGATGAAACTACAGACAAGTGGCAAATTGAAGGAAGCACCATCATTAAGAGTCTCATTAAGGTGCAGGGTTACCAAATGCCCCAGAACATCTTCTATACTGATTCTCTAAGTATCTTGAAATCTACTGGCCAAAGCAGTTAAAATGTAGATATGACACCTGATAAAGCAGGTCTGCTGAGGGTATGGAGCACCACCTTTTCAATGTCTGGACCAATGTGTTAAACACAGCAGTCTGGAATCTCCCATAGGTGTCCATGTGGGTTTGAGAGCTGGTGATGAAGGCCATGAAGCATGAGAAAAAGAGAAGAAAAAAAACTCATCAAAAAACACTCATCTGAATTAATCTGTCATTGTAGTTTGAAGGTGATCACTCAGAACAACTTCATGTTGATTTGCAGTAAACCATAATGGCTCAGTCACACTAGAGTAAAAATGGGATGGCAACCTCCTTGCAACTAGCAAAAATCAGGGGTTGCCTGGTGATTGCTTTGCATTTTTTACATTCAGAAACTGATTGGAAGAAGTTGCAGTGACCAACTGGTCACTCAGAGGTTGAGTATGCAAGACCCTCAACCTCTCGGTGACCACTTTAGATCACAAGGCAGTTGCACAGGTCACTTAGTGAGAGGCAACCTGTCTCCAAACAGTCTCGCTCCAACTCACACTGACTGCAGTCATTTTCAGACAGATTGGTGAAGGTTTGCAAATAATTGCCATCTAATTTATAAATGCAGACAGATAGCCAACACGTTGTAATTAATCTGAGTCAGTCTGTGCAGATGAGTGTAACTTATCTGTGAGAACTTATCTCTTTGCAATACGAGACTCGACTCAGTTGGTTTCCAGCTGGTTGTTTTCTGGTTCTATTCCTTTATAAAAGCAAGATTGTCGCACCCTTATGTCATTTTTTAGTTAAATCACTGTCCTGCAGCAACTATGTCACTATTTGTGGGGGAATATCTGAATTTCTGTTTCAAATCTATGAGGTTGTAGCTGGACTCTGAATGCAAGTAGTTAATGTGAATTTCTGTTTAATGTGAAGTGTAAGTAGACTGCAGTAGATTTGTGATTTTTGCCAGTTTATCACCAACAGATTCCATCTAATTGTCAACTTGAACCCATTCATTCACAGACTAATAGCCAACTGACTCAGTCTTATGGCCATTTTAATGTCATCTTGACACACCAGTCATTTTAAAGCTGGCAGCTGACTGCAAGTGGCCACAGACCTGGTCCCCATCTTCAAAGCAACCATTGCACACAGTTGCAAGAAGTTTGGTCGTGCCATGGTCTCCAATCACTGTTGTCTCTACTGCTACTGTAGCATTAGTGGACAAGGAGACCCAAACCATATCACCTAAATGCTCTCCAATGCACAACGGAGCTTCAGGATCCCCTCAATGTAGGGATCAGCAGTTCAGTTTATTCCTGTAATTTGTCACCCCCCCATGGCATTCATATGAAACTATGTATGAAGCCATACTGATAAGCTGATGTAGCCTAAGCAGCTACAGTTTAGACATATTTTTCTTGTGAGAGAGCTGGAAAAGATTCAGAAGCATTTTAAAGATACAATAAGTCAGAGTTTGAGAATGGACCGGCCTATCAGAGGGCTCACTGGATTTATGAGGGCATAGCCCGATACCCAAAGCAGGGTTGAATGAATACTGGGGTTCCAGCTGCATCAGTGTGTTTATTGTTATCTAGAAAACCTGTGAAGTTGCATATAGATATTATGGTTTATTCATACTTAAAGTACATAAGTGATCAAGAAATGTTCCTGAAATTTTTAACCGGTGCTGTATCCTACAAATTAGGCAAACTGGAGAGAATATTAGCGCTAAAGAAAAACTGAAGCGAACCACATCAGTATTTGATCCTGTAAAAATCCACTTGACAAAACAGGAAGCAAAAACGTGGTTGCTGTTTCACTTAAAGTATCTCAAATCACAGGCTGTTATTGAGCTCTTCACTTGCAAAAGAGTAACATTAAGAACGACCTAATCAGCTGTATTTGTTAAATAAGAGCATATGGGATTGAAATGAAACACTCTTAGTCAAATGGAGGAAAACAACATTACTCACAGTTCCTGTTTTAAAAATAGACTCATGTTAATGCTCCCTGGCTCCTGCCGGTGCTCAGTTCATATTACTGCCTACTCAGATTTGACTGATGTTTCACTGTACAATGAAAATCAACTCTAAAGGTCTTTGTAAAACATATATGAAGCATATATGCATGCACAGCCTCTACACAGATGTTTACTGCAAAATTCATGCATGGTTGCACACGTTGTTCAAACATCTGTGTATAAAGTCCTGTATCTATAGTGCAGAAAAAAAGAACGCTTCAGCAAAATGAATGTGGAGCAGGGATAGTATTCGGTCTTTCATTACAAATAAGAAGAAAATTTCAGGCAGCAGTGAGAAAAGGTTAGACAAGCGTGACATAATGTGATTGTTGTGATCACGGTGTGAGTGAACATAACCGAAAGCATCACGCTGGCTTCCGCCCAGTCACACTTCCAGTCTGGTTACACTTGATCTTTTAGGATTAGGAGGCTGTGTGGGATTGGGAGAGATGGGCTTATGTACACCATCACTCACGCTCGCTGATCCTCAGCAGCCGAGTGTTACACCTTTGTTTCTCTAGACAAGGGATTAGACTCATCAAACGAATGTGCCCTGCAACAGACAATATGCACATTCAGGGAGTTTTTAAATTCACACAGGCAGAGATGACGCCATTAGCAAGTCACTTGGAGGCCTGTCTTAAAGAAAGCTGTGGGCGTGTATGTGTGTATGTGGTGCCCCCCTCGTGAGATGACAAATATCACACTAATCCCATTAGAAGTGCAAAGTGCTCTGTGTGCTCAGTGACAAAACTATTTTTTTTTTTTTTTATATCAAGAAAGCATCTGACGCCATTTTCAAGAGTTTGTTTCTTTCTACCTGCATCGGGGGCGGTCCAGAAATCAAAACAGACAAGTGGGGTCGCAGCAGCATGGAATCATATGGTTGAAAGGCAAGTCACCCCAGGGGAGCTGGTTTGATGCACTGCAGGCTGTCTAGAAGGTGTTGAACTACACCACATGTCAGCATGGCAGCTGTCCCACCAGCTAACATCAACCACTTCCACATGACATGGATATTACGGTCTTTTTAAGAAACCACTTAAACGTGATGTTTAAATCTGCAGTGAGCCCGATCTGTATCACCATGCAGAAAATTTGGATTTCATTTGCTCAGGTTGTCAGAGATAGATATCTCCCTCTGGGATTTCTGCCTCTTCCCAAGTACAGTGGAAGCAGATGGAATTTTGTTTGTGGGGCTTACAAAACAACAAAAACGAACGAACAAAACACAAACACAAAAAACAAATATTGCATTAAAAAAAATGAAATGAAATATCTCTTTCCAGAAACTGTACCTCAGCTAGACTGGGTAATCTACAGAACAGACTGCCAACCATTTTCAGAGGGACTGTTTCTTCAGTAGAAAGTAGTTCAGATGGAAATGGTTGACAGGGAAGTCTGTGGATTATCCAGGGTAATTGGGACACAGTTTTTGGGAAGAGATGGGGATTTTTTTTTTCTTAGTTTCAAACACCTCAAAAGAGGTGGACTAGTCCAACTCTGCCTTTTAGAAGGATGGCAGAAATATTAGAGACCAAATCTTGAGCTGACACAGCCTGCATGGGTTCATATCGATCTCATATCTGCTTGTAAAAATACCACAAACCACAAAGAGCAAGTGAGAAGATATGGCCTACTTAGACTCTTTCCAAGCATGTTTTGTCATCAGTGAGCAAGATATTATTATAAAAAAAATCATGTGAGTCAGCTTCAAGTATTTCTTTTTTTCTCTTACAGTTTTACTCACATTACCAGGATGTGCCGTGTTGTGTGAATGCGAATGAAATTATTCAAATCAGCAGATGTATGCTCCCCTCTTGCGTTTTGACCTGATGACAAAGTATTCTTTGTGGGTTCAGTAGATTTCATAGTGTCCTTCAGATTTAACATGAATACTTTTGCACAGGCACAATGGCCAGGAAATGAGTCATTCACCGAGAAGAAAAATGCTGTATATTGATTACAAAAAGCTGAAAGCAGGAACCGAGACTGGAATTCTCATTACATATTGGCGTGGTTGAAAGTGTGAAAAGAAGCCGCTAAGAGACACACTTGGTGACAGAATTCACAGCAGAAAGAGGCGCGGATCAAAAGTGAGAAAGATGAAACACAAATGTTCAGAGGATTCAAACTGAAATAGGTTGTGAAATTGAGTGTGAACAGAAAAAAAAGACTCAAAATGTCTGCAGCTGCCTCCAAAACTGCAAGCAGATTAGAATATTAGAAAGATAATTTATCACAGGGAGTGTTTAAAATGTTGTGATTACTGCTAGGAAAAAGTATGTCATTTACAGACTCAAAACAGTATTATATATTAAAAGCTGAAACCCTCTTGATACAAAGACATTACAAAAGTCTTTCAGCTGGTGCTGTTGAGACCACAGCACCGCCTGCTTAAATAGCCTGGCCAAATGACAATAGAGAATTAAAAACAAGACATCAAACATGATTGTAACCCTGACAGCGGATACTTAAAGTAACTAAGAACATACATGACCTCCTTCCCCTTTGCTGCCAAAGAAATCGCTGTCAGACAGAGTGATTCTGATTGTCTAGCCAGTCCACAACAACTCTGGCTCATCCTTTCTGCATACTTTAATGGTACAGCATACTGTAATATTTAGGACAATGATTTTTATACATTTTTTGGCACCTTTCTGGGGAAGACTCTCAACTATGTGGTGTTCAGACCTTTTATGTTGCATGTCACTCAGTCTAAGGTCTAAGTCATCATTGGTGATGACCCTAACCCTAGCTCTATATTTTGGAGAAAGGTTAAATTAGCTTTCTCTTTTATTTCTTCTTTTTTTTTTCTGGTGATGCCTAGGAGGCATCCTAGTCAGATACCTGAACCACCTCAACTTGGTCCTGCTGATGTGGAGGAGTAGCAGCTCTACTCTAAGCACCTCACCCTATGTCCAGAGGGAGCTTATTTCCATAGGTGAGTGTAAGGACATACACTGACCGGTAAATCGACTGTTTCTCTTTCATGCTCATCTCTCTCTTCACCTCTCTTCACTACAACAGACCGATGCAGCATCTGCATCACTGCTGATGCATGCGACAGAGTGTACCAAATGTTCTCCTGTAGACAGACTCAGGTTGTTACTGTAGAACTCAGTGTGAATACCAAGAAAAAAAAGATACTCCTGATCATGCTCGTGATCTGATGAGCTTCCTTTCAGACTTAGACATCGTGGAATCTTGAAGACACTTCTGTATGGTGAGCTTACACAGAAGTCTATGTGTGGACTCTGCACACATTTGAGGTCCATGGTATAATCACAGATGCACATGTGGTTCTCTAAAAGAAAGCATAAAATGAGATAGCAGTCAAATTTAAATTGGGTTCAGTTTTTTTTTTTTTTTTATTGGTTTTGGAACTTTTTATTTTCACCTTGTACATGCCCTGCAGTACATTTCTTAACACACACACATACAGTGACCCTGACTAGTCTCCCAGTTCCTTCTGCCCAAAAACATCCCCTCAGCATGATGCTGCCACCACCATGCTTCACTGTAGGGATGATATTGGCCAGGTGCTGAGTGCTGCCTGGTTTCCTCCAGATATGACGCTTGGCATTCAGGCCAAAGAGTTCAAGCTTTGTTTCATCAGACCAGAGAATTTTGTTTCTCATGGTCTGAGAGTCCTTCAGGTACCCTTTGGCAAACTCCAGGTGGGCTGTCATGTAACTTTTACTGAGGAGTGGCTTCTGTTTGGCCACTCTACCATACAGGCCTGATTGGTGGAGTGCTGCAGAAATGGTTGTCCTTCTGGAAGGTTCTCCTCTCTCCAAAGAGCAACACTGGAGCTCTGTCAGAGTGACCATCAGGTTCTTGGTCACCTCCCTGACTAAGGCCCTTCTACCCTGATCACTCAGATTGGCCGGGTTGCCAGCTCTAGGAAGAGTCTTTGTGGTTCCAAACTTCTTCCATTTACGGATGATGGAGGCCACTGTGCTCATTGGGACCTTCAATGCTGCAGAAATTTTTCTTTACCCTTCTCCAGATCTGTGCCTCGATACGATCCTGTCTCAGATGTCTACAGACAATTCCTTGCACTTCATGGCTCTCAACTATGGGACCTTATACCAAACCTTTTTCCCTTAGTCATTATGGGGTATTGTGTGTAGAATTTTGAGGTGAAAAATTAATTTAATTCATTTTGGAATAAGGCTGTAACATGACAAAATGTGGAACAAGTGAAGCACTGTGAATACTTTCCAGATGCACCTTACATGCTGATAAAATAACATTTGATTGTGAAGCCTTTGCAGGTAAATGTGGGCTTTGTGATACTGGGCGAATGATTGAATAAATAAACTTTTGTGAAATTTAGCTTTGAAATTGAGAGAACATAGCCTGTTTCCAAACAATATCAGGATGTTACACTAGATTTATAGTACTATGTTAAATCTATGGGGTAGCCTGACATGCAACTTCCCAGAAATTTATTTTGCACATTGTGGTGACACAGGTAGCAGTATGAGGTATAACCACAGATTATTATGAGAATAAAGTTACGTCCGCACAGAGAGATAATATAGAAAGTGAATGACATTCTGCAACTACCACGAAATAAGTGCCAGCAATTATTACCTTTGTAAAAATAAATAGATAAATAATAATAAAATGAAAAAAGAATGGAATGGCTGTAACTGTCTTGCTTATTATGTCACTTCTAACTCCAAAAACACCAGCATGTCGATGAAAAAATGGTAACGTTGAGGCTTCACCTGGGGTTTTTCTGTGATGACACAGTGGTTACCGCCATCTTTTAAATACAGTTTATAGGTTCCGATCAAAAAATATTAGTTATGCAAAAATGAAAAAAAAAATTCTATGTTTTATATCTATCATTATGTATTTTAGGAATATAATTTTATAACCTTGATTTCTCTTAAAAGTAATGCGACTTCTTAATATGAACAAATTGTGTCTAATTTTGAATTCCTTTAAATATTTTTCTTTTAAAAAAAAACTGCTTTATTTCGTGCATATGTACTCTTTAAATATTGGCACTAATAGTCTTCCACACGTTGCTCCTCGGAGCGCAGCGAAGAAGAGGAGGCGGTCCAGCCGAGAGGGATTGGGGGGGGAGTCCGGAGCTCCAGCTGGTGTTTGGCTAATGACGCGGGATCAGGTGGAGGAAAAGCTCCTTATGGAGGGGAGGGGGACAGAAATACTCTGACAGGGTGGTGAAAGGCGCACTCGCTCCGTGGACAGCACATCAGCACCAAGCAGCAGCAGCAGCAGCAACAGCAGCAGCAGCTGTTAGGACAGCTCCCGGCTCTTCGTACGGAGTTCATCCAGACCATCCGCTCCATCGCCAGGCTACCGGCCGGTCCTGCTCCCGGTGTCGGTTTATGTTTGAGGAAGTGCGCTGCAGGAGGCGTTAAAGAGGCTTACTTCAGGTAAGACGGATTCCTGCTTTTTAATCTGCAGGTCAAGTGTGCCAGTTTGTAAGGTTAACAAGAAGATCTCAGTTTACAAACTTAATTTAAACCAGAGACAAAATGCCTTAAAGTCTTAACGCTATGATCTAATGAAGGATCAATTAACTGTTTAGAGCACCATGCGTCTGTTTACTACAACATCATATTATTTTGTGTAGAGCCACACCAAGCAGTTAGTTTCAGCCATGGATCTTTTGTTTAAGCACAGATTTACTGTTTTCCTTTCAATTCATCTAAAATAAAGCAAATTACTTATAAAACTGATTTTATCTCAGTTTTATAAGCAGTTGGAGAGCTCATGTTAATCTATTAACGGTTCATATAAATAAGTTTATATTTATTGATTTTTATTTAAACAAAACAGTGAAACTGCTGCCTGAGAAAAACATGTACACATGCTCAGTCTGTGAGTCTTTGTCTTGTGTGTTTTAAACTGTTAAATTTATTATCGAGTCAAAACTGCAGAAGCAGAGACAGAGGCGCGTTGATCCAGTTTCTTAACCACTTATCCAATTAGGATCTTGGGGAGGAGGCTGGATCATATCCCAGCTGAGCGTACAGTTTCTGTTTTTTTTATGTTTAATTGAATTAATTAGTAGAGTTAAAATGATTGTTTTCGACCAATTTTAGCAATCTACCCAGGTACTCATAAAATTATGATCCAGGGTTGGCCTTTTTAATACCACACAGAATACAATTTCATGCCTGCTTCATGATCAAAACCATCAAAAAATGTGAATGATATCAATGAAAACCAGCAGAGATGATAAATTATTGACATTTATAGTATTTACAGCAGGAGTGTCAAACCTGTGTACAACTTGGGTCACTGGATGCACCAAAAAAAAAAAAAATTATTCAGAGTGATCAAGGCAGAGTAAAATGCAACTGGAATATATAAAATCAAAGGTTCATTGATTTAAAATAATTATAATAATAATAATTATTATATATTGGTATAAACTGAATTTATACCAATATATAATAATAATAATTATTATATATTGGTATAAACTGAATTTATACCAATCAAGTAAATTTCATTTGACCAGATTCCATTAATTAAAAAATTTTACATTGTACTGAAGTAACAAAACTACATGGAAAATTTTACATGCAATTCAATTAGCTGAAGTCAGCATTTTGGGCAGAATTTTCTTTTTCGAGTTTGACTTTACGAAGTGTGAAAATTGTAGTGAGGTCATTAATTACTGACATTATCAATACAATACACCAGCATTCCTGCTGCCAGCGTTGCTGCACCACACTGAAAATGTCTGGAAAGATTTTTAAAAATATATATTTAGTATATGGCACAAGAAACTCCACATGCTCTTCAGCAAAATAGATTTCATATTTTAAGGTCAACAGCTTCTTCTGGGGAAAATGTGCAATCATATTTCTCAGTAAATATCACAACAGTGGTCATATTTTACTTAACATTACTTAACTTATCTTGTCAACCGTGTTTGTGCCATTAGTGCCTTTTGGAGCATTTTAATGCAATTATCTGTCAATTAAGACTTTCCCCCACAAATTAGGCTATGAGTGCACTGTTGCTGTTTGATTTTAAAGATCCAAATCACTGGATTTAGCACTGGGTTTCGCTTTAGAGCACCAGCATCTCAAAGCAAAACAGACAGGTGTGTCAGGCTCAGCTCAGTCAGCTCTTCATTGACGAGTAGAAAGGATTTCTATAGGAGCCGTGAGATAACAGTCTCCTTTATAGAAAATTATATTTTGCTGCTATATAATTATTCAAAAACTCACACAGAAATGTCAACCGAAGTGCAGCAAAAATAAAAACACAGAGCTTGTTTTATCACAAGTGTTAGCCAGTTAAATTCTTAAATACGGCACATGGGGTATGATTTTGGGGGACATAAAATCTGAAGTGCAGTCTGAAGCTTTAAGTCTGAAGGTCAGATGTTTGGTGAGGGACGCCGAGGGATTAGAAACCTGCTGCAGAAGTTTGCGTGCCTGCTGACGTGGGTCAGTCTGAAGGACGAGACACTTTTTTTGTGCTTTTTGAGGCGATCGTGTTGTGCCTTGTGGCGTGTCAGGGTGAGCCGAGGCTGCCAGATAAAACCCAACAAGGCCTCACTGTAATCCTGTGAGATCAAGGCGGGGATTATTCGCTGTGATTGTTGTCTTAGCACTCGAGGATGGAGCTGAGCTTCTGCTATTGTTGCTGTTTGCATGTCAGTTCTGTCTTCTGTCTTTGCCTTCATAAGAGCAGACTTTAAAGCCCCTAAGCCCCCATGTGGCTTCATTACTGTCGCACAGGCTTCACACAGTCATGATGAGGGAAGCTGACAGATTTATTTATATTGTTTCCTCCTGTTGTTTTGCGTCTCTTGTCCCTGATCCTGGTTCATGCTCAAACAGTTGTCTGCAACTGGACAGTCCTCAAATCCAGTGCAAGCTTAGTGCAATAATCAGCTTCAAGTAAGGGTCAAGTATGAGCAGTAAAAGTAAGGTTGAGGGAGGTGGATAAAATGGAAAGACGGAAGGGAAGGTGAAACGTGACTGAGTGGCAAAAGGATTTAAAGGAAGAAAGGAGGAGAGGGGATGAAAACAAATGAAGTAAAAGGCGTAAGGGCAGATGAAGAGAAGAGTGAAAGTAAGCAAAGAAAGAAGAAAGAAAGAAAATAAAGAGGAGTGATCACATGGAAGCAGGAAGGGAGGAAGGAGAGAAAGGAAGGTCAGGAGGGAAAAGAAAAGAAGAGATGACAGAGAAAGTGAAAAGGAAGTATGAAGCATTAAAGGAAGGACTTAACAGGGAAGGAAAGAAATAAGGAGGGCAAGAACAAAAATAGAATGATGGAGGAAAAGATGGAAAATGTAAGGGGAGAAGGATGAAAAGAAGAAAGGAAAGAGGATGAAAAGGAAGAGGTGGAACAAGGAAGGTAAGAAGCAAACAGAGGAAAGGGATCAGAAAGATGAGATTAAAATGAAGAAAAGGAAGTAAAAAAGGAAGAACAGACTAAAAGAAGAATATGGTTGGACTGAAGTAAAGTAGAAAGTAGGGATTAATGAAGGGAGCAAATGAGAAAAACAAGGAAATGAGAAGTGGAGTGGAAATCAGGAACAAGTCAGGAACAAGTGAGGAAAAGGAAGAAAGGAAAGACATGGCAAATTTAGAAAGTTGGAAGAAAAAGAAATACAGACAGGAAGGAAAGGATTAGTAAGGATTAGTAAAAAAGAAGAGAAGGAACGTGAGGAAGAGGAAAGAGGAGGTATGAAGGAAAGGAGATTAAGGAAGGACAGAAGAAGGAAAACAATCACACATTGAGAAGAGGGAAGGAAACAAAAATGAAACAAAGAAAACAAGGGAGAGGAAAGCAAAAGATATCAATGAAGGAAGGCAATTAAAATGATTGGAAGAAAGACAAGTGGAAGGAGGAGAAGAAGAAAAGAGGTGATGGATAGATGGAAAGAACCCCAGTCTCCTGGGTGAAAGTCTCATATACTGTATGTCTAATCCAACTATCTCTACCTGCTGAGGTGAACTTTGGCTTTTTCTAAAATTTGCAAAGAGAAAGAAACTTCACAGTCACATGATGTCAGTGGAGGTCATCAGAAATAAAGACGCTTTGTGTTTGTTTTAGAAGGACATATGTAAGGACATATGTATGATGTAGGTAACTGTCATTCTTGAGATATTAAGTTTTCACAGGCCAGGAACCACATTTAGACCCTGCAAAGTTCCCGAGCTCCTGAAAGACTTCCTGGAAAGTAACTTTAGCTGATTCTAGGAAGCTGCAGGACATTTGTTGGCAGGTGAGCAGTCCTCAATGGTCCCTGAGCTCCAGGAAAGTCCAGCATCCAACAGGCTTGTCACTGATTTTATACTAGAAGCTTTTGGTTTTCCTATTAAAGACCCTCACTCTCCGTAGAAGGACATGGATATGACTGAAGATTTTGTCTTCTTTTTGCCCCTCTGGGTCTGAGCGACACATGGCGTCATCTTGAGAATGAGATCAGCCACTTATATCAGTATGTCTGCAGAGAAAACCACCAAAACATATCAGTAAATCCACTCCCCTGATCCTTCAGCAGTGTGT
>VUQS01075151.1:4821-21720 GCA_015108495.1 Heterochromis multidens
GGGAACACCACTGGAGTGGCAGAAAGATAGGTGGAGGTGGGGGTGGGGGTGAGAGGATCATAGCATGGTTAGCTGTTTTAAGATCAGCTGGGTAAAGTCTACAAAAAACAGAAGCTTGCATATTCATATATTTGGCACTTAACAGTAATTGTACACTTACATTTGATTGGTGCTTCAAATGACTTGGCAACTGTCACCATGACGTTAGTTCCAAACACCTGGAGAAACAGAACAAAGATGATGTATAGCTGTGTTCACATGCTGCTGGATTATTGTTGGAAATCATCTCTTAACCTCATGATTGAGTCCATCAAACTGCTAAAACTGATTTCTTTGGACATGACAAAGGTGAGCTTGAATGTTCTGGAATGTTTTTGTATAAGTACCAGATAACTACCTGAGCTGGACAAATGATTGTGTGTGTAAATATTTCATCTCACCCAGAAAACATCGTAGATGAACAGCCCCCCCAGCAGGATGCAGCCAGTACTGACGTTGTTCAGGTGGAGCAGCTCCACTCCGTTCAGGGCAAACGCCAGCCCAAACAGGTTATTGGCTATCCAGTGCTGTGATGTCACAATATACACACAAGTAAGCACATAATCGATCCACATAGGATTTATCATGTATGTGATTGGCTGAGAAACAAATATGCAGCGTTGGAGTTAAGCCAGTGTTGTAGACTGTAGGTCCACCTGGGTCTGCGTGTCATAACTGTCAAAGGGTGAAAGTGAGATTCCGTATGGTGACCGACCACCATCTGTGACTGCACGGACTGGTTTGTGAGACGTTACAATACATCAACTACATGTGTCCTTCAGGAGGACTCATAGTTGACATGAAAAAAGTTTAACAGGACTAACTTCCTGTCTGTGGTGTCTGCAGGTGCAGTGTGAGCTTTGTGGGGATACACAAACACACCCCGTCAGCAGCCTACTTTTCTTCTCATGTGTATGATCCACACACACACACACACACACACACACACACACACATACATACACTGAGGTGACTTGCAGCTGATGAGGAGGAGGGAGGTGGGATGCAGTGTGGTGTGTGTGTGTGTGTGTTAAGGTGAGTGCATGTGTTTTGTGTGTTTTATGTATATGCGTGCTCTTGTGTATTCACAGGCCATTGCTATTGCGGTGTGTGAGGGGGGGCTTGGAGAGCTCCACTACTCCAGCCCGGCCCTTTCCGATGACTTTAGGAGCGCGACGCAGAAGTTTCTGGGCCTCTGTGAACGCTTCGGTCAGCTCTTTCTTCCACTGCACAAACTCTGGGTCACTCTGCACACAAAAGAAGAAAAGAAATCAGCTCATTCCATTCATCTCCACTACACTACTAAAGCACACAACAACACAATCAGACTTTGTACCTCACACTGCAGCACAAACTGTTTCCCTCCTTTGATGCGCAGCAGGATACACTTCTTGTCTTTAATCTGCGTTTCTTCCACCGTCACAATCTGCTCCATCGTCAGCAGGTTTTGCTGCAAAAATAATTGAGTGATCACAAAATGTTCAGATGGAGTTTACTAACTGGACTTCTAGACCCAGCAAACAACAGCTGGTGCAGAGATGCACACCTTACCCCTAAGGATTAACAAGCACTGACAGCAGAGGACTTCAGGGTTTGTGAGGACACAATCAAGGAGAACAGGGGGAAAAAAAACTCCTGATGAAGAAGAGTAACGGAGGATTTATACTTGTGTGTTAAATTTATGCTGTAGCTACATCATAACCGCAAACCCCTCTGAAACCCTACAGCTTAACCTGACATGCACCTCCCTGGAAATCTGACTACACATTGCATCGACATAGCCTGCAACTAATGTGACTGCCCTGTTCAGTACCATCGATTCCTCCTTCCTAGTGAGACAATGACAACCGATCACCTCAATATGAGGACTCACAAATGTCAGCAAACTCCTGGAGGGAGATTGCCAAAACTATCAGAATGGACATGGGGGAATATACAAAGTACAAAGAAGTGGAAAACCTTGAGGGACAAATACGTCTGCCCCCGAAAAAAAAACTGACCAAAACAAAGAATGAGGACCAAGGAGGGGAAAAAAGTCCCAGCATTTTATTTGTTTCTATCAGTTGGCACCGCATATAGAACACCGTGACACAACCACAAGGTAACTGACACAAAATGCACCAGCACAAGCATAAAGAATTCTGGTAACAGCACCGGCCACTTGTGTAGGTTACGTTTAAAACAAACAAAACAAAACAAAACAAAAAAAAGTCAGACTCAGATTGAGCCTGGCTGGGTTTTTCTTTGTCAGTTGTTGTGTTTTTGAGTTGTTTGATGGAAAGTACAGCACAGTGCATACAATGCACTTTTACAGAGTTTTGAACCCAACTCTAAAAGGGTCCTGAACATGTCTCTCTTACACTGCTGCGTTCACTTTTCTCCTAAACCCTCACCAGAAAACAGCTGTAAATCCACATTTTATAGCTGATGTTTCAAACATTTTCTTCCTCCATCTTTGTCTTTGATGGGTAGAACATTTTCAAAGCAGACATTTGCCTAACACCAACAGCTGGAAATGCACAGCTGTAATTTAAAACTGTAACTGTACAGCTGTTTTGTGCTTATGTTTATTTAAAAAGGGACAATACACATTAATTAACATGAGCACTTCGTTCCATCACTTGAATATGCCAGACTCAGGCTGACAGGGGTACTGTTTCTGGTACTGTGTTTTGTACCAGGCTTCTGCACAACGGAAGTTCACTTCATGGAAGTGAACTAACACAATCCAGGCAGTGCTCACCTCTGCAAGCCAAGTCACAGCACCAGTGTCTGACTCTATAATGTGACACATCTCTGACTTGAAGAAATGAGCTGAACAAAGAGCAGAGCTCCTTCACTTGGAACATCTTGTGTTGGTCTAACAGCAGCATTCTGAGGAAGGAGTAAAGACTGAAACGCACTACCAAGTGTGAAGCGGGGAGGTGGACTACAGTTCTACACAGTTTCTGGACAAAGACAGCAGGGGTACTGAGGACACAGCAGTGACGTGGGCCTTGTGTTAACACTCACCCCGTCTCTCTGCTTTTTCAAATGTTTTAGCCACTTCTCCTTCAGAGTGAAATCAGGACAGACAGACAGACAATGTTCACACACTGACCAACAGATAAAGAGCTGCACACCCTCACTCTAGGACAGGCGGTCACAGTGACACACACAAACGTGAAATGAATTTAAAGTGTATGCTGTGAGGCAGGCTCACCCGCGTGTCGCCCTCTCCCCTCCACTCCACACGGTTGGGGAACAGATAGAAGTATCGTCGCTGCCACTGAGTGAGGAACGGGTTCCCGAGCTTCAACATGTAGCCGTGCATAATGCAGTCCTTACCTAAGGCGTAGTCTGCACAGAGGGAAACACATTTAGAAGGTACAGGATTTCTGTACTGGGCTATTTGAGAATTTGCCAGCTATTATCATCATTACCCTCCTCGTGGCCTAGCTGCTTGTTCTTAGCCCTCTTGCGAGCCTCATTCTTGTCAGTGTCTAAGTTGACTGCTTCGTAGACTGTCTCTGCCACCTCCTGCTGCCAGCGCTCTGAGATGACCAGAGGAAAGTTCTTGTACAGCTCCTGGTCACTGTCCAGCAGCTAAAGGTCACACACACACACACACGCACGCACACACACATGTGCAGACACAGACACACACACACACACACACACGGCTTATGAGCTCTGCATCTGTATCAGCAACTGTTAGACTGACAAATTCCTACGGCGGCCTTGAGGTGCAAAACATAAAATCAAAAACACTCAAGATAAGATTTAATTTTACAGAAAAAGGCAAAAGATGTTAGTGGTGTTTGAGATGATGGCAAAATACACTATATTGCCAAAAGTATTCACTCGTCTGCCTTCACATGCATATGAACTTGAGTGACATCCCATTCTTAATCCATAGGGTTTAATATGATGTCAGTCCACCCTTTGCAGCTATAACGGCTTAAACTCTTCTGGAAAGGCTTTCCCCAAGGTTTAGGTGTTTATGGGAATTTTTGACCATTCTTCCAGAAGCACATTTGTGAGGTCAGACACTGATGTTGGACGAGAAGGCCTGGCCCACAGTCTCCGCTCTAATTCATCCCAAAGGTGTTCTATCGAGTTGAGGTCAGGACTCTGTGCAGGCCACTCAAGTTCTTCCACACCAAACTCACTCATCCATGTCTTTATGGACCTTGCTTTGTGCACTGGTGTGCAGTCATGTTGGAACAGGAAGGGGCCATCCCCAAACTGTTTCCACAAAGTTGGGAGCATGAAATTGTCCAAAATGTCTTGGTATGCTGAAGCATTAAGAGTTCCTTTCACTGGAACTAAGGGGCCGAGCCCAACTCCTGAAAAACTACCCCACACCATAATCCCCCCACCACCAAACTTTACACTTGGCACAATGCAGACAGACAAGTACCGTTGTCCTGGCAACCACCAAACCCAGACTCGTCCATCTGACTGATCACTCCAGAGAACACGTCTCCACTGCTCTAGAGTCCAGTGGTGGCGTGCTTTACACCACTGCATCCAATGCTTTGCATTGCACTTGGCTTGGATGCAGCTTCTCAGCCGTGGAAACCCATTCCATGAAGCTCTCTACACACTGTTCTTGAACTAAACTGAAGACCAAGTGAAGTTTGGAGGTCTGTTGCTATTGACTCTGCAGAGTTGACGACCTCTGTGCACTATTCGCCACAGCATCCTCTGACCCCGCTCTGTGATTTTACGTGGTCTACCATTTCATGGCTGAGTTGCTGTTGTTCCCAATCGCTTCCACTTTATAATACCACTAATATTTCATGACTGGACTTGTTGCACAGGTGGCATCCTATCACGGTACCACGCTGGAATTCACTGAGCTCCTGAGAGTGACCCATTCTTTCACAAATGTTTATCGAAGCAGTCTGCATGCCTAGGTGCTGGCTTTTATACACCTGTGACCATGGAAGTGACTGGAACACCTGAATTCAATCATTTGGATGGCTGAGTGAATATGTTTGGCAGTATCCTTTCAAAGTCACTTGTCACACTGTGCAAAGACGCTCCTGATGCCGCGTTTATCTCGGAAGTCAGAGCTGGAAGTGATATCACTCCTTCTTCTTCTGCTTCTCTAACTTTCCAAGTTGGAAAACTGACTTGAGGGTGCGTTCCAGTTGGAAATTCTGACCAAGGATTTCAGACTTTTCTCTTTAAATGGAACGCAGCAAAAGAGTAGCATAGAAAGACGAAATGACACTGACCTGTCACCAGAGACAGACCAGACCCTGTGAGATGTCCACTCAAAGGAAAAAATAACAAAAAGAACCAAACGCTGCCCTACCCTGAAGTGAAGTGCTGCTGCGTTTTCTGACATTGTGTTGTGTTTTGCATCTTCTGTCATATTCTGCCTCAGAGTATCATGCTTTAACTCCTGGCTCTTGCTCTTAGATAAATATGAGACCTAGCTTTCTGCCTGATTTTCTTCAGCCATTTCAACAGTCATTTAAACAGTCTATTTGAATGTTCTCTGCAGCAACATCTGGAGACATCACATCATTATATCTTACCTAATGCCACATGTCCAAAACCCAACAAGTGATGAGCAAGTCTCTCTTAAATCTGCCTGGATCTGACATTTTCTTGTATCTTTACTAAAATGTAGTCTTTAAGAATGCATTTATTACTCATCTACACTCTGCTGGCAGATCATTTGATACACACAGCCAATACTAAGCAGTTTAATACAAATGGCCTGCAAGAAATCCTACCATTCTGAAGATCCTGGAGGCTTAAGTTTGTACAACTGTGCATTGTGTCACAGAATATCTCGTCTAACCCATTTAAATCAAGCAGGTGAAGCTACATATTAAAGTTAAGTGTGTGTGGTACTGCAGTAATCTATTTGCTCACACCAGGGAGACTGGAGCTATACATCTTCCTTGCTGCGTGTTAATGCTCCAACCTTTACTATTCGGCAGTTGTTTCAATTATTAGTCCAGTGTTAATGACGAGCTCTATCTGGGGAAATGTAAACAATCGCTCCTGTGTTTCATTTCCCTGCACTGGAGCGCCAGAGGAGAAATAAATGTTAACTGCAGTCACATTAATGTTAATGAAAGAGGAAGATGCTGCTGCAGAACAACCAGGAAACTGGTCATACTGTTATACAGCAGCTTCTCCACTTCTCCACTGTGTGAACTCTTCTCAGAGAGCAGAACCCTTTTCTACAAACTTGATTCCTCTATCTGCTTTTCCACCAGAGTTTGAATTCACGGTTGGGGAGATCACTGCACATCCATCTCACCTTCCACTCCTGAAATATGGTAATGAATTGTGGCCAGAAAAGTGCTTTTACCACAACATGACATCAAAGTCAAGTTGACCTTGACTTTAAAGATAAAATATCATCCCTTAATTATTTTATCATTGGACATTTATAAAAAATACTGTGATAATTAATGTGTTTGTAATGTAAGAGTCACCTTGACCTTTAACCTCTGAGCACCAAAATCTAATCAATTCGTTCAGTTCATGTCCAAGTTACCCCTAGAGTCAAGGCTTATTTAAGTGCACTTAAATAACTTAAGTCTAATAACTTAAATATTTAAGTATACTCAAATAATCCTGCATAACATGCAATATTCTAACCCAGCATCTTTAAAAACCTGCAGCTGCAAACAGGTGGGTGTATTTGATAAGAATCAGGAAGCAGCAGCTTCCACAAACAGGATGGCATTGAGCTGCATCAAGAGGCTAATTTGTTTAATCCTCTCAGGTCATGGCCATGCTGTGAAAATACACTACACCTCTTGGGAATTTCATTTCCTGGAAAAATATTGAGTAATTTTAGTGAGAAGCTTCATTCTGATCAGCTCTTCTATGCCCTGGTGAACTTCCTACATTAGAGCGAAAATACTGCTGCTGTTGTCTGAGTTTCTCTGCACCACACTTTGTATTAACAGAAACCACCACATCACCCTGAACACAACAGCCTAATGTACTCACAGTGTCACATCTCTGGTAATCTAACATGAAGGTCAATGAAACATACACATCATGGAACAAAGGATAATTAATTGTATGTGAGAACATGGGTAAAAGCTCTGCCATAGTAAACCCAGATCTGCCACTTGAGAAACTAGAATAAGCCTAGTCTAATAAATAAAGCTGTGTTTTCCACAGATTTTGTCATACGTGTGTACGTGTGAAAGGAAGAACATGTGTGCGACATTTATAAGGTGCTCCTCTGCAAACATCTTGATAAACAAGTACTTGGTGACAAATAGCACATTCATTACCTGTCTCTTCAGTTAAGTTTCTCGTTTCATCCATGGTCTTGGAATGCAGTTTGGTTCTGCTGTTTTGGTGCATTCACAGCAGGTTTGCAGAGCAGAACAAGGACTACTGTCGCCAAATGTAGCGACAAAGTTGCTTGTAACAAAGTAAAGTTGAAGTTTGTCTGACTACAGAATCATGTGTAAAGAGGTGTGGACAGCTGGTAAACAGTGACTGAACTTTCAGAACAGCACAAAGGGAATTTCCCCACAAATAATAGAGTCACTGAAACGCTAAAAAAAAAAGTCTGTGTGTAGGATACGCTGAAGCCCTAAACAAGCCTTAAAGGTTCAAAGGACAGAAACCTTTCCACAAGACTTTTACTGTGAACCATTTGCAGGCATGCCAAAAGCAACAGGACTGTTCTCTCCCAGACATCAGATGCATTTTAATTGCCTGCCAGTTTTTGTTTGAGGAAATCTAATATTTCAATATATATTGCTGTGATCGGCACAGCGAGTAAACACTTGTTTACAGTGATGAAGACTCTCCCTACAGACAGCACCTGTGGTGTAAGATGAGAGGGTAATAAACAGAGTGCATGGAAGTCTAAGACTGCTTTACCTTGATGCCCTTGGTATCCTCTTCATCAAAAGAGCCAATGTCAAAAGCATCTGCAGCATTCACCTCCCCCCTGGGAGGGATTAAAGGAGGAGAGTACTGGAGAGAGGAATAGAGGGGAAGAACAGACACATGGTTTTCAGAGCGGTGATGGAGGAAAAGGCAAAAAGAGAAACAAGTGACAGGAGGATAAAAGGAGAAACAAGTGTTAGCAAAACAACAAGACGACAGTCCTGTAGCCGTGCTTCCCTCGAGGTAACCATAGCAACAGTACCTGCAGCGGACTAATGACTCATGTAGCTCCATCCAGAGTATGGTCAGCCATTAGCTGACCTGATCGGAGGGACAACTACAAGATTTTATGTGGCTTTCAATTTGAAACGTGTTAAACATAACAAGGATAAAACAGGATTCTACCCTTTGACTAAATTGATTTAGTTCCTGAGTCAGTAAGTCCTGTATAAATCCAGCTCAACAGTAGGCTGAAAGCCTACCCAGTGAAGTTGATGCACGAACGTAAAACAGAGGTATATTGGTCACAGAGTTATGGTAGCCACCTAATTAAACATGCTTTGTATAGCTCTGTGGAAGCTTTTGGGCAATTACTGTTTGGTACAACTGGTACCGGGAAAACTTTCACAGCAAAGTGTTTGGCTGGACTTCGTGATGGTGACCTCTAGGAAGACCAATCAGGAGAGGGGAGAAAACAACAAAGCAGCTGAAGCTGCTAACAGTGCAACACACCCATCCATCCATTTTCTTAATCACTTATTCAGTTCAGGGTTGCCTGTCCCCAAAGTCACAGGGTGAGAGATGTAACACACAACGCTGAAGTAGTAGATAAAGGGGTGGGCAACATAGGAAACATCTTATCAATACTTTTTCATATCAGTCGACCGATTTGTATCACGATATAAATCAAATCACTGTTTCCATCAAGCTTTAAGGTTCACACTCCAAACATACTGGTGTGTTTGGCCGCAGCAGCCCAAACATCAGCACATCTGCTGCTGCTGGATGCTCCTCCTACACTCTGTGCATCAGCATAACCTGATGTGGCTACAACTCTATTTCAGCCACATGATTGGTTTGGTGCAGCACTATTCTCATTATTATTTGCCTTTCATGTTGTCTGTGAAAACATGGATGGACTCAGTTCTATTGACTTTATACTGACCAGGTCTAATACTTCTTATTTTGCGATAATTATCTTTACTGTTTTATCACCCAGCCCTAAGTTGACATTGGCCCAGCAATGAATGCCATCAAGTCTGAGTTTTTCAGTAAACTGGGTGGAAATATGGCAGCTATAGCAGAAACGAAGGAAGGAGACAGGGTGTCACAAACAGAGCTAATTGTGTAATTGTGGCCAACTACAATATGAATTGGAGACCAAGAAGAAACTTTGGCAGATAAACACCTCGCCTCGGAGACAAGACTGCTCGTGAACAATGTGAGGCGAGTAACCCTGCCATAATGCTGAGCCCCACTCTCTGTTTTGAATAAAACGGTTACTGGAGATGTATGAGGCTGACAGACAGAAACAGACTTAATGTTCACTGTGATGGACTTGATAATGTTTCTTAAGTGTGCTCTCTCATTCCTATGGCAAGAGTGTGCTAACTGTTCCCTTCTGCTGTTAATGCTCCTCGTTGTAGAAGAACCTAACATAATTCAGTTATTTATTTACACGAGTAGTTAGGCCTCATCTGGTACTGGGTTGCCCTCTTGTGGATATAATGCCATACACAAAATGGTCTGAACTTGTGTAGGGTTTTTTTCGGTTAATCTTGACAGCAACACAATTGCTATGTGTACATACCCAGCAGCTGCTGCAGCTTTCTATCAGCATAGCTCTGAGGACCTGACGATGACCTCTCCTGCATTACAGCCATCAAGTCAGAGCTGGACTACACTGAGTGATCGCTATCTGATCAAGCATTAGTGGCTTAGCCTAAAAGTCGTCATCCACTGAAGTGACACATGGATTATAAGCTTCGAGGCTGGATAAAGAAATCCTAAAAGAACAAAGAACAACAGCTGATTCATGGGAGGAGTGAAGCTCACTCACCTTCTGGAGGTACACCTGCTGCCAGTCAATGCCTTTGAAAAACTGATGTTCCTTCACCTCAGAGGCTCTGCACAGAGACACAAAGAAGGGAGGGATGATTTCTCACAAAGGCCTTACTTCACATATGCACACTAGGTGGCAGTGTTTGCCGCATTACACCCCTCTGACAAACACACACAATCCTGCCATTTAACCCAAAACCCAGAGCAGACAGTGATTCATCCCTCGGCTTCAATCATAAGCTGATGCAAAATGACAGTAATGATGAAATTAGTTATGAACTCAGCTTCTATCAGACCACTCGATGTCCACCTCTATTCGTCTCCACTGGACTGCAAACTACACCACCCAATGTTACGAGCCTTAATGAGCACATCTAGCAAAATTTATCTGACTGATGAATTCTGCATGCCTGTGGATGTAAATGCTGGTATGTGATGGAGGCTAATGTGAAACTCAGCCTGTGTGTGTGTGTGTGTGTCATACCCCCGGCCCTGGCAGCCAAGCCTCTTGGATACATCTCTCTGCAGCAGCCCCTCCAGAAGATCTTTGAGCTCCGCAGTGAAAGAGTCCGGCAGCTCCACATTCTGCGAGAAAAACAGGTAGGGTGAAAAGAAGGAAAGAAAGAAGGGAAGAGGAGGGAATGAGAAGGAAATTTTTGAAATGAGTACTGAACTTGTCCGTGAACACTTAACGCTTAAAACTAAAAATAACATCCCAACACCTCTGTTTACAGGGCAGGTTTTGTTGCTCTTATGACAATTATCTTAACCCAGGGCCATGTGCATCTATGAAGGGCAGAGTGCATGTCAATAGAACACTCAGAGTAATTGGTAAAGTCAATAAATATTGATAATGCATTATGAAAAGAAGGTTAAGATTTACTGATTTTCTCACTCATATTATTATGTGGTTTCAGCAGATTAGGTCGTCATTGGTGTACAGATGGATATCACTCAGTGAAAAGGGAAAAATCACAACCTTCAAGTAGCTTCTGAAGCAGTGTCTTTTTTCCGCTCAGATTTGCACTGACTAAATGTTCAGTTTCTGAACATTTCTTTGAAAAGAGTAAATAAAAATGGAATAAGCAAAAAGAATAACTCTATATATTTTTATCAGCTAAATTGGTTTCAGACAAAGTTTTATTTTACACACTGTTACTGACCCAGAATTTCACAGCTGATGCAGCCACTAAAAGACCCCAAAGGAAAACAAAACAAAAACATCCATCAACAGAGTAACTTCCTGTTATGGTTCAACAACAATTTCCCACCTTTACAAATACTTTTCATCATAAACTGTGATTTGTGGAATAAACCCTTTGAAAATCACTTCAATTTCACGGAATCTGCCCTAGCACATTTACAAATAAACATTAATTACTAAATGATGGGTACTTTCAGTTGCTTCTTTATTTCCCAAGGGCTCACCAGCAGATGGATCTGCGTGTTTGATCTGGCTCAGATTTTACACCGGATGCCCTTCCTGATGCAACCCTCCCCATTTATCCAGGCTTGAGACCAGCACTACTGAGTATACTGGCTGGTGACCCCCTGAGGGTGGGTTGGCGTCTCCTCCCAGAATCGAACCAGGGATCTTTTGTGTGCAAGGCAAATGTGTCGCTATTAATTCACTATTAATTAATAACCAATTATACAGTTGTGGTCAGAAGTTCACATGCACTCAACATGGGCATGAATGTCATGGTAATTTGGGGCTTTTAATGATTTCTTTGAACTGTTCTTTTTCCAGGCTGGAATGTTTACACAACATAAATCTGTAATGACTTTAAAAACAATTTTAAGTTTATTTTGGATTTTCTCTACACAGGCTCAAATACATACTTACACTCACTTAAATCTTTTAATAAGTGGTGCTGAAAGTCCTACAGTGTCGTACCTACATGTAGATGCTGCACTGGTTGTATTACTTCAGTGAAACTATGTACTGACAGCCCCATATTTTTCAGGGGGGCCATGTACAGGGGCAGAGGTCTATCTACAATTAAAAATCATCATATCATCATCATCATAACTTTGGATTGTTACAAATGCTAGAAGTGTATTTATGATACAAGATACTGAAAGAATCTTAATACTAAAATGTTTATCTTACATTCATAGTATTTGTTATAGTTGTATCACATAATGTTTACCAAAAGGCAAAGTTCAGCTTGAAATGAGAACTGCAGACGAGTCAGTCTCTTTTCCTCAGTGCTGCACTCCAAGAATGTCTTCTAACTTTATCTTTTGGGACTCTACACATGAAACAAGTCCATGCAGGTTCTGCAGCCTACAGTCACCAACTGGCACCAAAAAAGGTGGAAAACAAAGCTAAGCATCATCCAAAAGGTAAAAGCCAAGTGGTTATACCCACAGTATATCCTCACAGTATAGCACAACCAGACATGTCTTCCTTTTAAAACCAACTCAAATGTGAATATTTACTAAAATACGTTTGTTTTTTTATCCACCCTACATTTCTTTTAAAGGCTGGCAAAATGTTAACTTGGCAACTCGTGTTCATCATCTTCTTCTAGTCTCTTCTTAATGCAGAGAGTAACCCATACTGTCTTTGCCTTTCACCACACAGGCTGTGTTGATAAGTGGGATAAATCAACTACAATAAATCCAACTTCCAGCTGTTTTAGCATCTGTCCCTTTCTCTTCATACAGTCCTCTGCTACAACCCAAGTCAGCCTCCACCCTTGTATTTCTTTGCTCAGATGCTTCATAAAGATGTTTCAGAGTTCAGACATTCCATCTACTGAGATCTGCTCCATCCATCTCTTCCTGTCCTGGCTGCTCATCTCTCAGCCTTTTTACTGCACACTCCTTCCATCATGTTTATGTAATGAAACCATTCATCATGTTTAATAAACACCGGGACATATAGAGCAGTATTTTTAGCCTGCTCTGGGATGAACCCCTCCCCTTCTGAAACACAGATAAACACCCAGACAAGGATTAAGGGGATAAAACCAGATTAAGTGGCTGGATTAAAATCCTAATCTGGATTTATTGTGATATGAAAGATCATACTTTCACTGTTTAGAGGTCCTGCTCAGTAAAATAGTGTGTTTGTGGGAGGGAGGGAGCAGCGACCCTTGTCAATTGCTTCACGTCATGATGAAACACATAAACGGAGCCAGAGATCTGGATGTGTTCCACTGTGATGGACAATTGCTGCTGCTACCCCTGATGTTGGCAAGCAGAGGGATGAGGCATTGAGCTGTGGTGAAAATTCACATTGCACTTCATCACTATAAACTTGTCTGAGCTCTAACATGACATGCCATCTTTTCACATGTCTGGCGTGGATGTGAGGAGGAGAAAAGTGTGGGTGAGAGCAGATATGTCACTGGGTGGGCTCAGTGGACACCATTCATCCCACGTAGCTTCTCAATCTGACCCAGGAGATCAAAACGCTCTTCAGAAAATTCCTCTGACAGAGAAACTAGGAGTACACTCTAGTCCTTCTAGTGTAGATTGTGTAATACTGGTTAATTGTGCAATGCTGCCTCACCAAGACTGTAAATCCAACCTTAACTTTTTGCAATTAACCACTGCATTTGAACTAAAACTATCGCTGCCAGGGGGGCAGTATATTACCAGTGGATGTGTCAGTGTATTCAGATGTGTGCTGCTGTTCTTTTACCTTTTTGTTTGTAAGTCCTACCCACATTTCCTCAAAAGGCTTCATTAAGGAACGTTTCATTGGCCCACAATGCAAACTTGTGGTAAAAAGTGTTATTACACTGAAGTACATCCCAGCCCTACTTTAATTCAGTTGCCATCTCTTAAACACAATACATCAACATTTTGGACAAAATAGTAGCAGCTGTTTATTCATATTCTGCTTTAGTACAGTATTAAAGGTACACTAAGTACCTTTAATCTCACACTGGAATAAGGAAAATTGGACATTTTTACCAAGTAAATGTCAAACTAATGTCATAATAGAGAGTTAAGAATTTTTCTGTTGGTTGGCTACTAAATCAATTAATAGACTATTACAGTATAAATATATTTTATTAGATCAGTATGCATAGCAAACTTGAGGTTGCCAATAACAACCGCTGTTTTCAGAAAAATCGATCCAGTACTTTAACAGTGCTGTTAGCAAGCTAATGGTTACTTTCACTCATGAACCTGTGTTCATATAAACAACTATTTATGGTGCTATGCTGCTAGTGGTACAGTGACACTGTGATGTACTTTGTCTAGTTGCTGCTCCTGTTTCCACCTGCACAAGACTTGGGCACTTGCACAGCACTGGCTCTGATGAAGTCCCTGCTGTTCCTAAGAGCAGCTGTGTGTGTGTGTGTGTGTGTGTGTGTGTGTGTGTGTTGCAGTGTGTCAGAGTACTGCATTGGGGATGCACTGGGGATACGAAAAATCTTCACAGGTTTCTTAAAGTGACTGCACTATGAAACAAAGAGGGAGAGATCAAATTTGTAAGAAAATGTTCATATGGCAATAATTAATAAGAAAGCTTTATGGATTTCTCCAGTATTTAGAGGAGAACCAATAAAGTTGGAGCTTATGATACTATGTACTTTAATAGCATTTTTAAGTATCCATTTCTACTAGTACAGAGATGTTACTTTTACAGTGTAAAAGCAGCACTGTTTAGAAAAACTGAATTATTATTTTTTTATTTTCTGAATATGGAGCCACTCTGACATGCAGAGTTTCTCAGTCTCACGTCACTGTGGTGATGTTGCTCAAAGATAAATCACCATCATCTAAAGGATGATGGTGATTTATCTTTGAGTAAACTTGCTGTAAACCTGCTGGATGTGGCTGCAGATCTATCTGAACCAAGAGCCCACTTTAACTGTCCAACCTGGCTGCTAGCTCAGTTTATCTAACCAGGGTTTCTGTCATATGCTTCATATCCTGTGTCTTCCTGTGAAAAAGCAAGGTAAACAGACAGCTGAACACTAGACAGTAGCAGGCAAAGACACTAAAAGATGATCCAAAAGCTTAAAACAGAGACATACAACCCTGTCAAGGATGTGCAGAAAAAACTGGCAATGGAATCTGCTCAGGCTGTTTGTTCGTACACAGTACAGTCTGCATAGGGATATACACATGTGTGCATTTGGAATTACTGTAAGGCAAACAGACCAAATCCATGTGCTCAGGGTTAAGCAAAGACACTACCTGTGTGTGTGTTGAAATGTGTTTACACAGAGATACCTTACAGTACATGTATCTGCCATTTCATGCAACTTGTCTCATGTAGTGTGGATGTGTCTTACCATGGTGAGTGTCATGCGGTCGATCTCATGTTTGTCTTTGGTCTTGTGCTGTCTGAAGGGACTGTGCCTAAAGCAGGGGAAGAGAGAAAGGGACACTGATGCTGACACTGTAGATGATTGGGAACAGGAGAACATGGAGATAGATGAAGAGAGAACAGAGATGTTTAGAAGCAAGAACAAAAAACTCCCTCAGGTAAATTACACAGATGCTGCTTATACACCTGCAGCTTTAAATGCTGTCTTAGTGGTTTAATGATGTTGATGAGTGTGTTTGTAGCCGGTACTGAAAGAACACTGAAGAGACCAGGAGCTTTTCAATGCTTTAACAGCTAGAAGTCCTACACCAGCGATCCAACTAGCACTGTCAGACAGCTGAAACACGTCACTTTAAAGTTTAATTATAAAACATATTTCAATTCAAACAATTTAATGTGGCACAGGTCAGTGCATACAACAACGATGGTATCCAATCCTTTCACACAGTTCATGTGTGAAAAAACTGGATTACAAGGTTATAAACAAGTTAGCTTCGATTAGCCCAAAGGAAGTCTGGGTGTGACTAACAAACACCGTCATTGAAGGTGCCAGTTTTTCAGTGGACATACAGTAAATGAGAATGTACAAATTATATAAATAGGCAAATTAAAGTAAATATTGGATTAATAAGGCCTGGTAGTACAGTACATGCTAGTGTGTGGAAAAGCAATACCTGTGCATTAGATGCATGGAGGCAGAAGAGTCCATTTCTTATTAAGTTCTGTGCTTTTTGAATACTTTGTAAACAGACTTTTTGTGACTTTATTAAAAATAGATATATTGACAAAAAGATCAAATTGGAACGTGTGTGTGTGTTTAACCTTCAGATTGCAATACTTGCTTTTTTGTTTTTAATTACTCCAACCAATGCTATCATGTTGTATCACAACACATGTACATATATGCTGCTAATAATCTGGAATTATTGTAATTCAAGGCTCTGATGCAATTCTTGTAGTCCTCGTAGCTGCCAGCACTTTTAATTTCAGTTAAGGACAAATAAAAATATATAGTGGCTTTAAGCTGATTGGGACCAAAGTGTTCAAATGCTGAGAAGCAATCCAAGCAGCAAACCTGCTAAACTGGACATTTCTGAGGCAGTCTAAAGAGTTTAACCTGCAGAGGTTATCACAGGCACACACATTTTTGATTCAGTACACGAGTCAGCAGACCTTCTTAAGTGAGCACTACTTTAGTACCAACAGATCAAGCAAGAATATTTACAAGCCAGAACAACACCTCTATCCAAGACCAAATAGTGTTACACTCCACTTAGTGAGAGTGATTAAAGCCTTAATGGAAGAACGATATCTTCCAAACTACATTTTCAATGAGCCTAACTGCTCAGCTTGAGCCAAATTACATTAAAAAACAGCACTGGTCACTGGAAGGATGTTCATCAACAAATGAACCTTTGGACCTTACTCAGAAGATGGGTTTATGAAGGAGATGGTGAAATTTACACAGTAAATAGACAAAAAGCCTGAATGCAAACAGTTTGGTCGAAGCCTAAACTTATTCTACAGGGTGGGCCATTTATATGGATACACCGTAATAACATGGGAATGGTTGGTGATATTAAAGTCCTGTTTGTGGCACATTAGTATATGTGAGGGGGCAAACTCCC
>VUQS01075154.1:4467-17847 GCA_015108495.1 Heterochromis multidens
ATATCTCTGTGCGTAAGGGACAAGGCTGAAGACCTTTATTGGATGCCTGTGGTCTTCGGGCCCTCAGACAACACTGCATCACTCATCAGCATGATTGTGTCAATGTCATCACTAAATGGGCCCAGGGATACTTCCAGAAACCACTGTCGGTTAACACAGTGCTCCTCAATTATTTTCTGTTACGCCCCCCTTAGGAAGAAGAAAACATTTCGCGCCCCCCCCCCCCCCCCCCCCCCCCCCCCCAAAAAAAAAAAAAAAGACATACAGCTACACATACCAGCACCAAATTATATTTTTATCCCAACCCTTAATTAAACTGGATCTTGGATCATTTCTTGCATAGTCTGGAGGGGTGTTAAATCTTACCATCCATATGACAAACTGGTTGATGTAGTCTGGGTCACTCAGCTGGTTGATCAGAGGAAGGAGCACACCACGCGCCAGCACCTCCTAAAAAGCACCACAGTGTATTTCCAGGCATGCTCACTGTAATTGACACTGCAAACACGTCACTACACAGCCAGAATGTGAGTGCATTCAGGGGGATGCCATGGCTGCCTGGCAACCAAAGTGGCAGCATTTGGCCTGTGGCTTCTCCATGATGAATACACAGCACAAGTTTTATGACATACTGTGTCATCATATACGCATTTTCCTTTCTCTTATTTGCATCTCACACCAATTAGTTCATGCACTCACCCTCAAGAAGTATCTCATATTCTTATTGTGGAAATCTCCAGGAGGTAGTAAGAGGTACAGAAGCAACTCACACAAGTCCCGAAGAAACCCTGACACACACACACACACACACAGTTCAAGTTCAGGGTTACAAGTTAAATTAAATAGTTTCTTCATAACTGTGAAATGCAAGGCCAGAAACAGAGGTGTCTTTACCTTCTTCATCTTTGTGTGAGGTGCACACAACATCTCGACAAATCTTCCTTTCCATCTCCACCTCAGCTTCAAAGAAAGACTCTACCAGATCTTCTGTAATGTCCCCTGTTCAGAAATCACTATTCAATCACAACCTGTACTACTGATAGAAATTATTACCCTGGTTTCATCAAAATATATATATTAAAAAAAAAAAAAATGCACTGCAATTACAATCAAATCTTTTCAAACAAACAATCACAAAACTTTGATTAAGAACCAAATTATCGTATTTTTAATACATGATCGCAATCACTGTTAAAGAGAAGGTGAAACAGCTCTGGAGACACAACAAACATATTAATAACCACAGGGAGAGAGAAATAAAGCGAGTGTGATGTATGTGCGTACTTTGCTTGTCCTCTCTGTCGCCAAGGCGATCCTGGGCTTTTCTGAAAACACGTAAATGGGTGGCAAAGTCGTCCACCAGGCGAGTGGTGAAGTAAGGCTGCCAGTCCACCTCTTTGGACCTTTGCACACAAACATACACACAGTATAAATTGTTTGATTTATTTAAAATATGTAAGACAGAAAATGTGTTTGAATGTGTGTGTTGTACCGTGTGGAGAACTGGACAAGGGCATTCTGCAGCGTCTGTCTGATCTCTAATAAGAAAGACTCATCTTCACTCAGGGTGTAGTACCAGTATTGGATGTAGTCTCTCAGTGCAAACTGGATCACCTTAAGAGACAAAGACATATGGAAGAAGAGAGAAGAGGAGTTAAGCAAAATTCTGTAAAGACAACCTAGACTGGGTGAAGTGAGAGCTAGAGCGATGTGACTGAACTGTCATGTCGCGTACAAACACTTAAAACATCTGGTGTTAGGTTTAAGCAAACCTGGATAAACCAACAATTTTGCTTCCCTCTGCTTCATAGAACAGAGATGGAAGTAGACAACAGAGATGACTAAAGGCCATGATGTCCAGATGACAATTTTATCACATTTTCTGAAATAATCTCCACTGATACTAAAATGCCAGTAAACAGAAATCACATGGCAGTTCAATTACACAGGGCCGGAGTAAACAGGAAGCAGAGGGTTGTTTGTTTGTAGAACACATTACAGAGGAACAACATTAATGGGAGACTGAAAACTTCTTTGCTTGAATCAGCAATGAGATGGAAGTATTACTGAAAGTATAAAGCCAGGATCATACTCTCCTGAGTATGCACAGACAGACAGCTGACAAATTCGAGGGTACACGGATACAGATACCGTGATTTGTATTTGCTCTTTGATGATGATATGTATTGAGACAACTAAGCAGACCATATCTAAAGATAACAGACACAGTGAAATACTGAATATACAGCTATATATAATAAAATAACACTTCTGAAAAAATTCACTTGAACCCAAACAGACCACCTTACCCCCTCAGTTGGTATGAAACAGTGCCATGGTGGTATAAAACAGACTGGGAGCCACTGCAAAGTGAATATGGTGACATATTGGTACGGTAAAGGGAACATACAGTCATGTGCAAAAGGTAGTTTTCACAGGACTCTACACTGTCAAAAACTAAGTACAACCTTATTGCTTTCATAGGAATTAAGAGGGTAAGTAGCAGCCAGGTGCTGCTAATCAATTCAATTCAATTCAATTTTATTTATATAGCACCAAATCACAACAACAGTCGCCTCAAGGTGCTTTATATTGTAAGGTAAAGACCCTACAATAATACAAAAATCCCCAACAATCAGACGGGCTCCTATGAGCAAGCACTTGGCGACAGTGGGAAGGAAAAACTCCCTTTTAACAGGAAGAAACCTCCGGTAGAACCAGGCTCAGGGAGGGGCAGCCATCTGCTGCGACTGGTTGGGGGTGTGGGGGTAATCAAATGCCCTTGATTAACTGATCATCAACAAGTGTGAGCACCTCTATTAGAGCAGAGGTTTTGGCAGTTTGATGGTCTGGAGCATTCAGGTGTGTTAACACAATGCCACACTCTTCCCAGGAGTGGACGTCCAAGCCAATTCACCCCAAGGTCAGACCGTGCAATACTCAGAGAACCTGCAAAAAGCCCAAGAGCGACATCTCAGACTCTACAGGCCTCAGTTTGCATGTTGAATGTTAAAGTTCACGGCAGTACAATTTGAGAAAGACTGAACAAGTGTGGCTTGTTTGGAAGGGTTGCCAAGAGAAAGCCTTTTCTCTCAAAAAAAACATGGCAGCACGATGTAGGTTTGCAAAGTTGCATCTGAACAAACCACAAGACTTCTGCAACAATGTCCTTTGGACAGACGAGACCAAAGTGGAGATGTTTGGCTATAATGCACAGCACTACATTTGATGAAAACCAAACTCAGCATATCAGCACAAACACCTCATACAAACTGTCAAGCACGGTGGTGGAGGGTGATGATGTAGGCTTGTTTTGCAGCCACAGGACTTGACTACCTTGTAGTCATTCAGTCGACCATGAACTCCTCTGTATACCAAAGTGTTCTAGAGTCAAACGTGTCATCTGTCCAAAAGCCTGGCTCAAGCGGTCATGCAACAGGACAGAAAGTCAGAGAAAGACCTCAACCCGACTGATATGCTGTGGCGGCACTGCAGGAGAGCTGTGCATAAACCACTGCAATGAACTGAAGCAACACTGTAAAGAAGAGTGGGCCACAATGCCTCCACAATGATGTGAGAGATGGATAAAGTCATACAGCAAGCAATCACTTCAAGTTATGGCTGCTAAAGGTGGTTCTACAACTTACTGAATGATGGGGTGTACTTAGTTTTTCCACAGGACTGTATTTTACCACCAGAGGAAGCCATGGCAATGGGAAAGATTGTCTGCACAATCATTTACCAAATAAATAAATAAATAAAAATCTCCAATTCTGCTCTAAAATACAAACCAGGAGTTTTCTAACTAAAACTGGGTCAGCAATGTTTCCAAACACTGGAGTGGTCTGGATGCCGAGTGTAAACACAGTAAAAAGTTACAGGTTTTAAATGAAAAGGTGTGGATGTCCCCTTAGATCAAGCTACCACGTGAATCAGTGCAATACAGACTGAGAGGGAGCAGAAAAGGGAAAAAATAAAAAAAGTGCTTACATATGAGGGGGAAAAAAAGGCCCAGACAATTTGCCAGAAAAAAACAGATCACAAATTTATTTTAGAAAGCATGATGCAGGCTTGCACGAGCTTACATTTCTCTATGCAAGATCTCAAGGTTCACACGCAGGTGAAAAGATAAATGAGTATTCCCAGCAAGAGGGGAGGAGAGATGCCAAGGTAGAGCCGTTAGTGTCATCTGACCAGCACTAACTGCTGTGTCTGCACTTAACTCTGCCGGCCACACTGCTTTGCTGAGGATGTGCTAAAAACAAGTTTTCTGCTTAAGTGTTATAACCACAGGACAGTGTGGAAAGAAAAACTGTAACTAATAAACAGAAGCCACTAAGCCCATCTTCCCTATCTGCAATGCTGGCATGCAATCGAACCATTACTCAGAAGATTTATTTGTAAATGTGTCAGGATGAGTTACAAAAAAAAAACCCGTACAAACACTGTTGCATCAGCAGACTCATGTGTCTCAGTCTTTTCAATTTACTAAGGACAGATGATGCAAAGCGCTTTGGTGTAACAGTACAGAAAGTTCAGTTCCTCTCTGTATCAAGAGTTTTCATAGACAAGGTGCCTAATAAAATCATTTAATTAAGTTATTATATAATTGAATGATCTGTCACATTTTCTCCTGCATTTGGTTTATTATACTTTTATAAGTTGGACAAAAAGAATTTTGCCCTGACAAAAGAATACATCAAGAGACAGACACAGAGCTCCAGACTCATCTATCGACACAAAAGAAAACACCCGACATGCAGACTTCAGTGGGTCGTGCAGTGTTTGAAAGCCAGTACTTCTCTTTGGCTTGAGGCCATTAAGTCACTGACCTGGGCCAGCTGAGCTGATGGGTCAGACAGAGATCTAAAGGAGCCAGTGTCCAAAAAGTCTGGAGTATTAGCATTTGTCACCCAGGCATAATCTTGTTAACTTCTCTTAGCTTCTCTCCTTAGCTGCTGTCCCGTTATCACAAGTGGAATACCCACTCATAGCTGGGTAAAGTGGACATGGTTTTCTCAAAGTAAAACCTCTTTTAAACCCATTAAGGTAAAACTTTTTGTTGTAAATGTCTGAACAGATGTTACACAAGTTAAAAATAAGCCCTTCACCAAGTTTCTCAGTTTCCTTTAACTGCCTTTTGGAATAATTTCTATGTGAAGGACTTGTAATGATTTTTCTGTGAAATCCAAAGGATGTGACGCTTAGACTCATTCCCCAGTGCCCTGGACTCTCCCTCTCACTCTCTCTCTCCTAGCATGAATAGTGAGCAACACTAGCTAATAGTACAGGAAACAAGTAAGAGAAGTGCTACTAGTGTCCCTCAAACCAGCAGTCCTCATGGAAGGGAGTTATAGTAGAAAAGAAAACACAAAGTTTATGACAAAAAATGGGATTAAAAATACAGCTTCAGGCACTCAAGGTAGGTTTGAACAGGTAATAATAGACCCTTATTTTGGTGGGCTAGAGACATTCAAAAATACACTTATGCATGCCACTTGTACCGTCATAGGCTATATAACTTTTGCGAGCTTCTTAAGTGTACATGGACCTGGAATTTTTTGTGAGCTATTTCTTGTTTAGTCAGAATATTTTTTCCTCTTTACCAGCTAACTGTAGCTAGAAATCAGTCCCAAATCATTAATGCCAACAAATGCCTGCCTCCCCACACAACACAGACTACACATAAGGAAAAAAATAAAATAGCTCCAACATATATTTGGTATTGGTAACTGCATCACGTCCAAATACACTTTCTTGTCATTATAGTGATACTCAGTGTATACACTAGTCTCCAGTTCTTGCATATCATACACAACATACTTACATAGTAGTGCAGCCCAATAGCACAGGACAGTATTGTGTATGTCTCACCACTGTTTTGGTACAGCAGTGTGCAAGCATGTGCTACGAGCAAACATGAGCAACACTGCAGTTCACTTAATGGCCATGGGTGTCACTTTCTGAAGTTATACAGAGCTCCTTTAAAGGCAGTGCTATCAAGCGCATAAAAAGTAATACATAATTTCGAACTTACAAAATAATATTTATCAACACTCAACCAATTTTTAGCAATTTATCAGTTTTTATTTAGCTTTTCTCAAATGTAAATATGTCCTTGTTGGGGTAATGAAACCCTGAAAGGGGGAAGACATGCTTATATAGGAATGAATACAATTAGTATTCACACAGAGCTTTGGCCACATGTTGTATCCTATATAATAAAAACTGATAATCTATACTTCCCCATTTTGAAACAGGTGTCAAATGCACAGAAAATCACAAGACTTATCACAAAGAGTGACACAAACACACACCTGTTGTAGTGGTTCATCTATGAAACTAGAGCCAGTCAGTCTCCTATCAATCTTTATAGGCTTCATCTCTAGTTTCATCTCATCCAACGTCTGAAAGAGATAAAACATAAACCACAATGAGCAATGCAGCGACACAGGAGTAAAGTAATCAGAGAAAACTTTAATGATCTCCACATCTGGCAGGCCAGGTCATTTGTTTGTGCAGGTGAGGCTGAAGTTTGTGTATTTTACCTTTAGTATACCAATTTGTGTGGGTGGCAAGTACGAATGCTCGCACTTCTCCAGGTGTTTCTCTGAGTTGATCTTTCCATAAAGCAAAGTGACCGCAAAGCCCCTGTGAGACAGAAGTGTAATTAAGAAATCAGCTAAAAACTTATCAGCCAAGCTCCTGACATGTTGTGGTTAACTGTGGAAAAAAATGCAGGGTTATGTGAAGAGGTTACATTGGCTTTAAATGTCTTATTGCTCACCCTCCAATGAAGCAGAAGACATAAAAGGCCAGGTAGAATATGGCAAAGGGTCCAAAAGTGACGAGGAACAGCACAACTCCAAGACCCCCCCATCCCCAGACGGACAGACTGGCCTGAAACACACACAAGAACAAAACACATGCTAAATACACAATTCAATTCAGCCCATAGTTCAGATATACTGAGGATAATATTTTATATACACATATAATGACCATCAATGGTCCTCCACAGAGCAGAAAAAAAAGAGATGTCTGCACAGAAAGACATTACATAAAAGAGTATCAGACAAAAACTGATTGTGCATGTGTGTGCATACTTGTGTGTCACATCCTATGGTGTTCCTGTTGTTGTCAGTGCAGGAAACCAACCTCTTGTTTCAGGCCTTTTATACCTCCAACTTTACCACATAAGTTACTTGAGTAATTTTTTTTTAGCCTTATCATATTAAAGCTACAGATGCAGTTATTTAAAAAACAAAAAACAAAACAAACACAAAAATAAACCAGAAAACATACATCCTACTCTATCTTATCCCTGGAGTGTGTGCTAGAGGTTGTGATAGGAAGGATGGACCCAACATTGTGCTCCACAAACCTCAGAAGGTTTGCTGCACATATTAAATCAGGTCGTGCACACCTTAGAAAATGACTTTAATACTGTCAATTTGTTGTTATGAGTTAAAGTTGTTTATACAAGGGTTCTGAAATGTAAAAGAAAAAAGCCTTCAGAAATGCTCTCACTGTGAAGCCATCAGATAGAGTTACTGACAGGCATGATGATCAGCAGTGATGATCTTTGGCTGCCCTACATTCATGCTAGAGTTCCTTAGTTAAGCAGCTCCTCTGATGGAGCCGGATAGGAACACACAGAGCTTCCTTCAGACATTGAGACATTGTTCTCACTGCCACAGTCGACTGTGGCCAGTCGGATGACACACATTAGACTAGCTGCAAACAGTGTCACATCCAGAAACAGGGGCGAGTTAATTTACGGTGTATATACACAGAGCCAGACTAATCAGTGCCAAATTAAAATACTATTAAATCATATGGACAAATTGACAGAATAGTGAAAGCTGCAAAGGGGTAATCTCTGGCTCCACAAACATGCAAATGCACCGTTTTCTTGCTTAACGCTAAAAGATAACTTATGGCAAAAGAGCAGCGAATCAGTGTTGACTCATAAAGCTCAATTTATAGTCCTGCCTTAAATCGATACATTGTAGCCTAATGTGAAGCTTCCCAGAAAAATAACTACATGACAACTATGATAAGTTTTCTTCTCATTAATATCCAGTTATATATATTTTGTTATGGTTATAAATTAACAATTAAAAAAAAAGGTGCTTCACAGTCTTCATTGACCTGGCAACCTGGCAATCAAGGCTATTTTCCCTTTGATACATTAACTGATATCATTATTATAAAGTTCATAATAGATAGAATCTGACTCGCTATAGTTTCATGTCGAACTTCCACATGCAACCAACACTTGCAGCACAGACGTGCCCATTCGTGCCCAGGAGCTCGCACAAATGTTCATTCGCGGTGTTTTGAGTGGCATCATCATCAAATGAGAGAAAACAGGAGGACATTTCCAACTGTTGGTTTGATTTTTTTAATTAGAGCTTAACATGACCGCTCTTGCAGAGGCACTCGGTTATCCTGTCTCCTTATGTTTTTTCAACCGAACATTTTTGTTAATGAAAAACTTTTCGGTGTATGGAAATGGCAGGTAAAGAGTGCAGGAGAGACAGGTGAGATATTTTATACAGAGAAAAAGATAATAACTGGCCGATACAGTAGAACTATAGGTCTAAGTTTAAAAAATAATAAAATAAAGGTGCACATTAACCTCCTCTATCACCCAGCAGCGATGCTATCAGTCATCAGTAATGCCACAGGGGACAGTAGGGCAAATGGATCATGGAGCAAGTTGCCCAACCCTATTGCATACTACAAATTATGGCAGAACATACCATAGTTATTTGTGACAGAAGGGTAGCAGCAAGAGTTAAAGGGAAGCTTTACAAGATGGTAGTGAGACCTGCTATGATCTATGGTTTGGAGATGGTGGCACTGAAAAAAAGACAGGAGGCCAAACTGGAGGTGGCAGAGTTGAAGATGCTGAGATTTTATATGGAGCTGCCAGGCAAGAAGAAAAGAGGAAAACCACAGAAGATTCGTGGATATAGTGAAGGAGGACATGCAGAGGGTTGGTGTGACAGAGGAGGACGCTAGGGATAGGATGATATGGAGGCAGATGATCTGCTGTGGTGACCCCTAAAGGGACAGGCAAGAAGAAGAAGAAAGAACGAAGACGAAGAAAGAAAGAAGAAGAACAAGAAGAAGAAGAAGAAGAAGAAGAAGGGTATCCTAACATTATGAATATATGATAGGTAATAAAACAACCGTGAAGCTTCTCTTCATTCAAAACAAAGTTCCTAGCAGCTGGAACACAGGACTGCTCTGTGAGGTCATCCTGCTCTCCTCCTACTTGTACACCTCTCTCTTTGTCTACTCCAGAGCTCAATGAATATTTTGGGACAGTCCTACTTTAATGTAATAAAAGAAATCTGAAACATGTAAACTTTAGTATGCACTGCCCATTTATTTTATACAATATCTCTGAATTTATAAATTCTGTCACTAGGTAGTCTAATATTGGTTGTTATTGTTCAGATGGGTTTGCTTGTTGACAGACCGTTTCAGCGTGGACATCTTTATTAAAAGTGGCCATAACTGTTTGTCCCGGTCCAGAACTGGGGCAGAATGGGCTAGAATAAACAGAGTCTCAGCTGGATCAGGTTTCATAAAGCTGATAACAGGCAATTTGAAGCAATAACTTCACTAGTACTGGTTCAGATCTTAAAGCAAAGGATTTTTTTTAATCTACCCTGTTTTAATCTTGCTCTGTGAAGCACTTTGGGCTGCATGTACGTATGAATTGCATTACATAAGTAAACCTGACTTGAGTTGAACTTGTGATGTCCCTCATCAGCGCATCAGCTGAGGCTAATTTTACAGTAAACAGGATAAATTAAAACCTGAGGCTGATGGCTGTCACTGAGGACCTGCTGACCCTGACTTTGCTTACTCATCAGAGCCAACTAAACAGGCCCTGACAGAGTGCAGGCCGAGACACATGGGTCACACTAACAGAACAGCAGCATCTCTGAGCATGCCTTGGAATAAATGGCGCATACCTGACTGTCACTTTGTTTACAAATGTGGCTATGGGAGAGGCAGGAAGTATTAGAGGATATTTACATGCTATGCAATAACCCGATTACTGAAAAACCTCATGTAGAATACATGCACGCAGTTCTCTACCCTATATTTCACCTTGTTTTGTACCAAGGCTGACATAATTTCGCTGTCTCAGTTACGTAAGAGATTGCAGTTTTTCTTTTTGTTGAAATATCTGAACTGACTACACAAACACAGGGATGCCTATACTATGAAAAACACAATTCTGATGTACATGGATTTAAAGAAATAAGACTACAGCAAAGATCTGACTACAATAAAATGTCTCAAACTCATATGAATAAGCTGAAGTCCAGGCTGCAGAATGTGTCCAAACTGGCTAGACAAACCCTCTTTCTTAAGTCATAAAGGGCGAGAACAAAGTCACTGATTGCAGGGTTGGGAGGAGAAATAGGGCTGGCCAGTTAAGAGGACCATTATTACAGTTCAACTAGGAGTGTAGCAACACAAAGGAATGCTTTTCAGAAAGCTTGCCACAAAATGTGACTATCTGAAATGGTCCAGAGTGTCCTAAAATCTAACACTACCAAAGCAACTATAAATTATCAGCCACAACACTGTTATCATTTAAAGGAAATACAAATTAAACTCTCATGCAAACCAAATGAACAGTTCGACCTGTTGTAACACATCTATAGTGTCTAACTTCCTCCCAAACTTACACCATAGAGAAGGAAGCTTGTCCATTTTCAGGAGTGTTCAAAAACCTTTTAGCAAACCAATACAGTCATATTTACTACCATCACACCTGAACTACATGCTTGGGCCTTATGGTAGTAAAGAACATTATAATACTTCCCAATCATACACGCTAACAGTGTGATAGTGAAATAATGCTGTGCATTAACTTGAAGCAGCAACTTACGGATTTGGTTAAAAATTTTCTCTAAATAACAGCCAGGTCCAAAGTTAGCAAACCTTTGTATGCAAGCTTAATGATGGTGACAAACATCTGAATAGAGACAGAGTGGAACTAAATTTAGCCCACAGTGGAGGGGAAACCAACTTTCCACTGACTTTGTATTTTGTGAAGGTGCCTCCCTGTCAAGTGGCTTCACTAAACTACAGCAGCTTCCTAACACAGAGCTAACATCAGACATAGTAACATAGTGAAATCTAATATTTATTTAGATTATTTATCTAATAAAAGGGATTTTGTTAACATTTCAGCTCTCATATGCATAGTATATTGTTGTGTTTTACCTCCGGTAGGTGCAGTTTTCAGAGTATGATGTGTTGTGCTTTGTCTATACTATTTTAGGACCAAAACAGTGACATATAGGCAACTGTACTTGTACTTGTCAGAACTAACTGCAAGCTATGCTGTGCTAATTATAGCATCCAGCATAGTTAGGCAAATTAGTTTATTAATCAGCTTAAACAATTTTTTTTATAAATTAAAAATAGAAAAGGTAATATTAAAGGTAAGTAATAAGTATATTCGTTTTTCAGAAGCATATACAGTCACATTCATTACACCCTTTAAAATCTTGAGACAGATGTAGTTCAAAAGGGTAATGCAAGTATGGGTTTGACGTCAGTGATGCCAGTGAGCAGCAGCGAATGTGGACGCTATCAGTAGGACTATGTGACCAGACTGTGGAGTCTTGGCTCTGTAGAAGAGATGATAACTGACACTCTTGAGTCATTACAGCTTACACAGGGTTTAAAACATGAACCATCTGTTCCAGTGATTAACACCCAAGTCCATCAGGGATCCACACATCTAAATATCTAGGCAATTCCTTATGTAATACACACTAAACAGATACACCCAAAAAGTTGAATCTGTTCATCTGGACGTGGCGTTTTTTTAGTGGGAGAAACGTTTCGTTTACCAACTGGTAACTTCTTCAGTCTCAGGTTAAACAGATACACATTAACACAAAAGTGACAATATTTAAGGCGTAGAGCAAGATTACAGATGCAGATGGGCACTAAAGTACAGCTCTCATGCATGTTAAATTGTTAAACAGTGGCTGGAAATTACAACATGGCTTAAAAGAGAATTTCATGAAGACATGTTTAAAAACCATCTGTTAAATGTACTTAGTTTACCATCCAGATCATCCTGATAAGATGTTCAGTGATAAAAATCCTTATCTGTGTGAATATGCTGGCCAAGAATCAAATACAGAAATATCGCTCTGGATTTTACTACACTTCAAACAAAGACATAGTTTTATTTTTTTATTTTGCTTTTTCTCAACTTTAATATAATCATACATACATCGTGAAATGAATCCATCTATTTGTGTCTTAGTATTTCTTACAAACTTACTTACAAAGTAGCAGCAACATGAACGCAATCTAAACATTTAAAAGGAGTGAAACACAGGCGGCGTTTTTAAGGAACGCTCTGGATGTCCTTGACTCCAGGCACATTCAGATATGCACACATAGCCTCTTATCAGTGTGTCTCTGAGATTATTTTTTTCCTCTATCTTTCCTGGGACAAACTAATAACAAAGCCATGTACATACACACACACGTGTGCGTGAAGTACTACTCAAGGGTGGCTATTTCTATTTTTGTGATCGATGTAAGTCCTCAGGCGCTTAGCGGCAAACTCTGTGTGGCCATTAGGTGAGAGGTTAACTCAGCCCATTAAAGCTCTCCTGTGGGAGATCATGCCTGAGAGAAAGAGAAAGTAAGTGGGTCTGACTGATCATGCTGGCCTAATCCACCTGGACCACCGAAATACAAAGAGCATTAACCTTAGGATAAAAAAGGCATAAGTAATAACGATGTTAATTTCCAGAGAGGACAAGAAACATTGTAGTTTACTTAAAAATGAGAGTGGAAAAGGAAACGTTAATTTCTGACCTGGTCTGATATTTAAGACCAATCAGATTAATCAAATGAAAGTAACACCAGGGACTGCTGGGTTTTGAACTTTTTTTTTGCAAATTGATAGTAACATACTAATGAACCTGAAAACTGAGTGAATGGTCCAGCTTGTTATGTCTAGTTCCCCTCAGCTGTGGTTTGATACTGCTATTACCCTGGGGAGGGTTAAGTGAGCCACACCCCTCCTCTGACACAAACAGAGTCCCCAGCTGCCACTTTTCACCTTCCAGTGAGAATCTGCTCCAGGAAGGCATGACTGGGAACTTATACTCATATACTCAGCTAGTACAAATCATCAGACCGGCAGTACCCCAACCAGAGCTTAAACTAGAACACACCACCAATGAGCGCATGCTGGGAACTGAACTTAAGCCTTTTCAAGATACTGCAGTAATCATAATTAGTGACAACTCCAAATTGGACGCATCATGTGAGCTGCATCCTGTCTCAGCATGACCGAAACACACAGTA